>JAVQKC010029063.1:0-41709 GCA_036025475.1 Philypnodon macrostomus | reverse complement strand
GTCTTAATGTATGCTGATGATACGGTCTTTTTTGTGCATGGTTCTGACGCTAATTTTGTTGCCGCTAAGCTATCCATCACAATGGCAAAAGTACTAGAGTGGCTCAACAACTCTTTCCTTCTGTTGAACACTGAGAAAACGGTCACTATGTATTTCTCGAATAGAAAAACTCAAAATGTCCTCCCAAATATTTATGTGGACAATCGCATGATTAAAAACATTGAAGAGGTTAAATATTTAGGTGTCATATTGGACCCTTCACTTAACTTTAAAAATCACATTAAAAAGATCTGTAATGTCTTAAAGTTTAACATTGTGAACTTTCGCCATATTAGGAATGCATTATCACTAGAAGCTGCAAGGTCTTACTTTGATGCCATGAATATATCTCATATTTTATATTGTATGTCATCATGGTCTGAGGCTAACCTAACATAATTAGGCTCTGAAAGTTCTTGATAAAAAGCTAAGGCGTCACCACCATTGTCAAGTTTTTGAAAAATATAAAATACTAAGTTTTGACAACTTGATCAGGTACTCTGATATCCGTCTGTTTCATAAAATTTTACATGATGCCGCTCCACCTCCTCTTAAGACCTACATCCAGCCTCACTCTCAACTCACAAGTAGAGTGTTAAGGTCTGTGTCTGGAGGCGACTGTAATGTTCCTAAAAGAAAGTCTGCCTTCTCTCAATCTGCCTTCTCCCATAAAGCCATCAAGGAATGAAATGGACTTTCAAATAATCTAAAGAACATGACTTTGACATGACATGATTTTGACAGCTTTTCACGTACCGTCAAAAATTGAATTCTGGAACACCAAACATGCTCACACTAACAATACCAGACGGGTATTTTGCCATCAGATGTTACCCCTGTGGGTATCACCTGATGGCTTTCAGATTACCAGACCAACAGTGTTACAGTACCACATTAAATTGCACATGGCATTTTTAACCCACTAAACCAATAGTGTTACAACATTACATTATATATATAGATGACATTACATTACATTATATTACATTACATTATACATTGCACTTTCAACTTGTAAATATTTATTTCATTGTATATTTGTATATTGTACAGTTGTTTTGTGTCTGTGTTGTCCCCCCCTTCCTAGGACTACAGATGGAAATTAGCTATGAGCTACAATCCGGTACAAACATCTCTGCCACTGTGCTTAATGTAATTGTTCACTGTCCTAATAAACCAATAAATAAATAAATAAATAAATCAAATAAATCAGGATCACTCGACTGTCATAAAAAAACTCAATTAGCAATTGCCTCATAACAGGAGGAGGTGCTGAGGAGTCCTGATGTGTCCACGTGGAGTCACTGTCTGTGGACTAATGTCACAAGGTACATGTCAGAATACAGCATGCTCAGAATACAGCATGCTCAGAACACATGATCATTTTTATGTTCATTTAATACATCCCCTATAGTGTCCCCTCCCTTTTTATGCCAGATGCTCTTAAAGAACAGTAATAGAAACATCAGATCATTGGGTCAAATTGACCCAAAGCTGCTCAACGTGGTAGGGCACAGACGCATGTGTGCTCAAAAGACTTTCTTGTATAAAATAAGCTAAAGCCAGTACAGTTCATTGCAAAAACATATGTATTTTTCTCTTTGTAAAAACTCAAAATGAGTCAATTTGACCCAAAGGACTGCAGCCACAGATTTTTTTTGGGTGCCATCCACTTGTGTGAATCACTGATGTGGAGGAGTTGTAGGTTTACCAATAACACTCAGTGCAACACTCACTAGCAACACCAAAGAATACCAATGCTTATATATATATTCCATCTTAGGAGTTGTTGATGATGTATAATGATGGTGCTTCAGGAAATCCTCCCCAAAGTTCTACTGACAGTCCCTTCTCTCTACAGTGCATTTCAATAGCCACAAATGTGTAGAACTCTTGTCAATAGAGCCTCCCAACTGCTACTGTTGCTGGCTAACCTGTTATGAAGGTGCTTCTCCTCCCAGTTCAATATCAGGCTTTGGTACTCTGTTGATTCTCCTTCTACCAGGCACTTTGGTGAGTGAGTAAGCAGGCTTTTATAGTTGTTGTGAATCTTGAAAATCACTTTTTTGAAAAATCACTTTTTTGTATTGAACTTCCCAATTTTGAGTTAGCATTGTTGTGTTTGAGTAAGAAGATGAATATTATTATTTAAGTCTGTATTCAATTATTATTCAAACTCAACATAACACAATTTAATGACATTAATCTAATAGTCAAAGTTTTTTCCAGTGGTCTCTGTTTCTAGTTTTCCCTAGAGCCTTTGAAGGTACAACAGTGACGTCACAGCCTCATATTAATTGGTGTTAACAGGCGACAGGAACAAGCTCCTACACCCGTCTTTCTTTTCATATGAGTAATGAAACTTGGGCTTTTATTTTGTAAGGCTTTGAAGTGCTCTTTTGTAGCCGCTGTGATCCAGCAGCGGGACACAGGTTCAATCAAAACATGTATAATTTCAAGGAGGAAAGGACTCCTCTCTCCTGGGGGCTATTCTTCAATATAAATGATGGCTTGATCCATGCTCCATGATAAGCAGAGAGCCAAGAGCTATATTTGATGTGACCACATGCTAAAGTCGGTGTTTACAACTCAAACTGGGTAAAACCATGACAGCTTTTACACAACACCGTCTCTTCATTTCAATAAAACTATACAGGAAAAAATCTCCCATCTATGTCCAGTGTCATTAAAAGCTATTGGAACCTACCTTTAATGGGACTATTTCAAATACAGATGCAGTAGGTTAGACTGCGTAGACTAGTTACATCATGTATATTATTCATATGGCTCGACAGCTGCAGCCTTTCATTTACAATTTTTTATGATCACAGTCTATTGTCAAAGCTTATTTTCTATGGTACAGGTATGTTCCTGTGAAAATTGATCATATACATCATTGTCAGAATCACTCAGTGTGCCAGGCCTCCATTGATTATGGCTAAAAGCACACATGACATGGCTAAGTCTATCCTATACTTTACCATACCCCTGAAAGACACTGTGTGAGCGCAATGCCTGACGCCGCACATTAGAACAGTGTAAAGTTGAGATAGAGTGCCCCCAAGTGTTAGGATACAGACATTGAACCTCTACCCGGAGACTGATTTTAATGGTAAATTCTCTTTCCCTATTGTTTGAAATGAACTTTGCTGTCATATATAAGTTTGTAATAGTGAATATGGCCTATTTCATTTGATATGTGGCATGCATGTCCTGGCTTGTCACTTTGGCACCAACATCAGTCAAGAGTGACAGATAAGTGCTGAAGACAGGATGTGATTAAGCCTCATGAACTGTGTGGCTAAGATCAGTCAAGCCAGCTGACTTTTGACTGGTGACAGTACAGAGGAAGTGGAGGTCTAACCACAATACATACATTCTCTAAATAATCATAACTTGCTTTTGGCAAGAAACAAAAGTGAATCATATTTTAACATAAATGACTATACAGCACACTGCATACAAAATATACAGGCTTCGTCTACAAAGTTACACTTATAATTCAATATGATCATATGCAGGACTTGATATTAAAGGTATATTACATAAGTTTCCTCAAATAACAAACATTTAGAACATTTTTATAAAAATGTAATAATGTCAATCCTTGTTCATATGTGATCATCCCATAATAACAATCAAATATGTCAAATCAAAAATGTTAAGCATACATTTATCCAGAATTAAAAGAACAAAAGCTGTACACCGTTTATTAACAAACAGCTAACTCATACTTTCCATTGTGAAAATACACACTATTTATCATAAACTCTACTATTTTGTCCCAAAAAATCTGTTCACCTTTCAGAAATATATCAACAAAAACTTCTGAAGAGAACAATATGGTGTGGAGGGGTGTTTTTAGCACATTATTCATTTCCCACTTTTGGACACCACCTGCACCGCTCTGATCCAGTCCTTGCGTTCCTCAGCGGTGGCGGCCTGGAGATAGTAGTGGGTCTCATCTGAGGTGATGATCTCGAAGAGGTTTCCATCTACGTCATACCTCTTAGCTGTAAGCATGATAAAACTGTGACATTTTCTATACATTAGAATGTGAATGTATGTAAATGTATGACTGACCATCGGGGACATAATCGACAGCTGTTACTACACATGAGCGCAGATGAATGGAGCCTAGAGGGTCATCATCCTAAATGGAAGATAGCAAAGCATTAATGAAACTGGATGCATTTTTCTATTCTGAAGAAGTCGGTTTAGTTACCTTTGCTGGGTCATAGTAATGCAAATAGGCAGGATCGTCTCTCAAAATGAACTTACGCACCTTCCAGTTCTTTATTCTGTGCCCCTATAAAACATGAGGAATTAATTGAGACATTGGGCATTCAAAATGCCTTAACCCTCTGGTGACCCGGAACCCTTGAGAGTCCTATTTTTAATTGCAAAAGTGTTTTTATTATGTTAATGATAAGATTTGAGCTAAATGTAATAATTCACTTACCCTCACAGACCCCCAGTTCAAGAGTTTCTTTTTTTTCTGCACAGTCATGACCCCTGGACCCTCGGGGGGTCCCATTGACTTCCATTATAATCAAATGTTTTGTAGACACTGGTATTTAGCGGTTACATAATGTGAGAACTGTGATATCCTCTTCAGAGAATTGAACATGTCATTTTTTGACATATTTTATGAAATGACACCTTTACTAAGTACCAGGATTATCTGAGTGCCACTAGAACAAGCCTTACCACAATTTGAGCACCACTGCATTCATTTGATTTTTTTATGGAACTCAATACTTCAATAAAGATAGCCAATAAAATGTTTCTGTTCATTCAGAGTGCGGCCTGCTGCTAAAAAAACGTGGGGAGTCGGGCACGTTCTTCCAAAAGTGAAACTCACACAATAAACAGACACATACAGCACATATAAAAGTGAGCAAACAGCACTGGAACAATACTCTAGATGGAGACAGAAAGAAGTCACATTGTGCTGGTTTAAGAACAGTGGGATTATTGTTGTGCATGTGTCCATGATATGTTCACTCTAAATGAAGGACATGCTGTGTCAGAGCCTGGACACATACAGACCTGTTTTAATAAGCAGCCCTGCTTTATGATGTTCCCTCTGAACTCCTCCTTCATCAACACGTCTTCATCACTGGAGTAGCCCTCACAGAAGAAACCACTGTCCGCCTGTCATCAACATACATGTAATCAAAACACGTCACTATTTATTTCATTTTGAATTATTCTGTTATAATTTGTTATTGTAAAGTGTACAATGTTACATCATTGGATTTAGACCAAGTGGGTTTCAGGGAAGTCCAAACTTTTGAGAGACACATGTGCAAGGGACAGTTTCTGAATGACCCACTTCCTCATTCTGATTCACCGGGTGAGAACCACCACACAAAATAATATGAATTTACAGTCTGTTATCATTTATTTTAGCTGACTATATAACTTACTTTCACAATTGGAATAGAACAGGTATGTTGGTATGAATGTTCAAATTTCAAATAAGCTTCTTAAATTCAGCTTAAGGGCAAAAAGCTGCCCCCGGGACTGCACTTTGGATCGGTCCTGTCTGTTTTAGACCTGTTACGTCTGTTGTATTACATGTTACATTGTATGTTGCCCTTTTTCTGTGTCTATTTGATCACGTGTTCCAATGGGCACTAAATTCTATTCTGAACTTATATCTAATGTAATCTGGTTTAGTCCTAGTTTAGCATTGTTTTAGACCTTACTGTACTATAAGGTCCTATAAGCAACACTGGGCCCACATTTTTAATAAACACATCATAATTACTAAACTAATATTCATAAATACTTCATATTTTACATTGTTACTTTCTACCATTTATTCAAACAGGGCTGCCGATTTTACCATGTTATTGAGTGTTTTTGTTTTGTACAAAACCCACTGTCAAACTCACAAAGTAGTATAAAGCATCAGTCTGGTCCAGTAACACTGACTGCTCTGCGCTGTGAGCTCCGTCTTTGGACATGTCCCCCGCTGGCTGGAGAAAGCCCTCATTCAAAAGCCCCGTCGCCAGCATGAGAGCCTCGGGCCTGTTTCTCGCCTTCTCTTTTGAAATCAGCCAGTCCACCACAATCGTACCTGCCTCCATCAAACACAGCATAAGAGCCCCAAATGACTTTTTCACACTTTCTCTTAGGACAGATCGTACCTGTGAAGCAGTGGTTGAACACTTTGTTCTCCTGCTCCAGCCGCAGCTCTTTGACACCATCCTCCTGGTCTTTCATCAGAGCATACAACTCACTGCGGAGACATCCCAACACGGTCAAAAACACTATCCACACACACACATCCATTCACTTTGTACAACCCACCTCAGGTTAACAGTGTCGGGTAAACGTATGGAGCGTCTAGTAGACTTCCGGGCAAACCTCTTCCCTCCCTGAAGAAAGGAAATTGCCCTCTTGATGTCTTTGACCCAAGACTCCCTCTCCTCCACATGGGAGGCCTGGAAGAAATGATCCTGCTTCTTCTCTGTGGTGATCTTAAACACGAGCTGCAGACACACGTGAACAGATCTTTAATGTCACAGTTGAATCTCTGTTGAACTGTAGGTGGGCAATATGGTACAAATGGAATATCACGAACAACGCTTATATATTGTTTAGCTCAATTTTATTACAATTTAGTATATTTTTTTGTCTTACACTGAAGACTGCTGTTATCAGTGTCTTCGTGAAACCTTTTTATTTACATATTCATAATATTTTTAATTTTTTATTGGATTTTTTAAAGAAAATTAAAACCGACATTGTTACAGTAAAAATGACGATGAAGAGCAGAGCATTAATGAATGAACTGTAGGATGATTCAACAATCTTTCCAGATTAGTAGATCATCATAACTTTATTTATGTATTTGTTTATTTTGTTTATTTTGAGCATATACATTGTACATTAAGATAAAAATAAAAAATAAAAATAACAACATAAAGGAATAATAACCAAAAATATTCCTTTGACTTCACATCTTTGTTTATGTTAAAGAATTTACTTACAGCTCTTTTGCCAAAGTTCTGACATGGACTCGTCAGCGTGGCTCCCTTCAGTGGAATCATGCCTTTTGATGATTTGTCTGTTTTCTTTTTATAAAACTCAATGCCATCTTCTGAGAGGATCACCCACACTGCCTTCCATGTGTTTAGGACAGTACCCTATGAAGAAACATATATTTATCTGTATTTGTTTGTTTGTAAAACAGGCTTTCAATAGTTTTTAATGGTTTACAAAAAATTCAAACAGGAAAACAAAAAAATCACTATTATTAGATTATATATATATTAGATTAAATGGGGTCAGAATGAATCATTTTTCCCACAAGCTGGCAGTTGTGAAATACCAAAAAGAAAGTGCCAGTTAGTGAAAATGCAGAAATGAATCTTCCACTTTGATTAAATTGGGGATTTATCAGAAAGACGTGACATGATTAGTATTATTTGTGGTTATGATCGGACAAGTGTAAAAATATCTGGCATGAACATGTATTTTATATGATAGAAACACACAGCTTATGGGATAACTCATAATATTCAAATAAAAATGTTTTAAAGTTGATTGAAAATAGTAAATAATATGTTTGCAAGTCATTTACCATAATGAGCTCAAAACAAATATGGCACACATTGGGTCATCAAGTTAGAATATGTTTATGTATGTCTCTTATTGTATTAAGAAACAGCATGTTGTTAGGCAGTAGTTTTACTCAGCATTTAATGAAAACAATATATCTGGCAAATAGCATGGGCTAATGTTTAACTAAAACAAAGCTTCCATATTGGGTTAATGGGTAAAAGCCACATTTATGGACAAATTGACCATTTTAAGGTTTTTACGGAACTGGAACAAAAGTGTTTGGTTAATGTGTCATAACTCTGAGTCACACAGACTTGGTGAGTTCAGCACCATATATGTAATTACAGAATCCAATATGCAAGTTAGTCAACATACTGTACGTTCTAACAAGTACTGTGCCCATGGTTTAGCTCAGTTGGTAGAGCTTGCAGCCCACATTCAGAGCTTGAAATGCTCGTCGCAGTGGTGTGAGTTTGAATCCAGCTCACCCCCCCACCCCACTCTCCTCCCTGGTTCCCTGTCTACTATTCCATCAATGGGTGTGCATATGTACTTTGCCCAAACGCTAAGCAACTTTTTATCAAGTTACTACAGCTATAGCAGTATGCATCACTTTTACATACAATATTTTGAAATGATGAGTGTTCATAATAAAAAACAAAAAAAAACATACATATATAACGATTGTTCTCCTGATTACTGTTACTAGACATTACACATTTATTAAAATATACCAATTTATCATCTTCACAGAGTTACATGAAAATTGCTATTTAATATAACAATGGTCAAATAAGAAATAACTACACATTCTGATGTTTAGTGATGCTGGTGTTCTTGGTACAATCGTGTGTAGAGACTCAAAACCATCAAAACGTCAATCTTTTATAAAATAACAAAATATTAACTACAGTATACGCTTTAAGTTTAATTCCAAAACTATATTGTGGAGCCTTACCTTTTTGACTAGGTACCCCTCTCTGATCTGCTCTGGCTCCATCTGTATCTGGTGTGGTTTGTGCTTGTCGATTTAGACACACGGAATATTCATTTGGAGCGGCTGTCAGGAACTTCCACTATACACGTTATGGTCTCACCCACTCATAACCGCCTACGCAAGCTCAGACAGGAAGTGTGCTGCTGGGAGGGTGTCAAAATGTTAACTGGACTTCCTGTTCTGTATTGTAGATAATCATTTAGAGGTCTTGAACCCAATGACACTTTTTTTTAGCTTTTGTTGGTTCATGCATCCGGGTAATACTTTGGCATTTTATTTGTACACACTATTTGATATGTCACAATTTTTAGTCAGTGAAGCAAAAAAAATGTATATACGTTGCATTCTGGGTGGACAGTTTTAAACTCTTGGTCAGACACTAAGCTATTTCTGGAGAGATAAGGCTTCCTCTTTTGGCTGTTACTCAATGCATTCTAATTGTGTTGCAGTCATATGAAAGGCTGTAAATTTCTACAGTACTTCAATGTACCACACTTTTGATTCACTAAGTAGGATGTAATGGGAAATTGTGTTTGCAAAAGAGACTATTTGTGTTCAAGACATATTTCCTTTGAGTGATTTAGACAGAATTGACATATTATTTCACATATTGTGGTTTTACAAACGGTTCTCAGGATGGTGTGACAGTGAAAGGAAGTTTCATTGTCAGAGGTGTTAGATGTTATGTATGAAACTTTGACTTCTGACAGTACGTCCTCTCAGAAGTATAAGGAATCTGACATTTCTGGCAAAATGTAGTTATTTACATATTCCTATATTTGGATACCTAGTCTATATATTAGTTATAAGTGTTTTGTTGAGTTGTATTCATTTTTTATAGGCTATGTAAAAATATAAAGTTCTATCTGTAATATCAAGCTGTGACTTTTTAAAGTGGATTCACTCAAAAGTCTTATAAATCTAAGGGGACAAATTGTTTCTTCTACTTTATTATCTGCCCTATGTGTGTGTGTGCGTGTGTTGTGGGTGTGTGCGCGTGTGTGCGCGTGTGTGTTTATCATGTGTGTAGTGAGTAAGACTTTAGCTCTCCCATGACACGTATGCACATCATCATGTTCCATTGTGTTTTTTCTCACAATGGTCATAATGGGGGATATAACAGACCATAAATGGCTGTTCAGTGTCATAATGTCCATTATGGTGTCATGAAGTAGACTATTTGTGTACTTAATAGTTTAGACGCTTCACTTCACACATTAAAACAATAACGCTAATAAATAAAATAAACACTTCACCTTATAGAAAACTACCTGTAAAAGTAGATTTTACATTCTGTTTGGCTGAGATCTTTATACCATCACATCAAGTACTAATGAGTAAATACTACATATGTCATTAAAGAATGCAGTGGAAATATACTGCAGTATCACAGTGGCATAATAATGAAGGAACTGCTCTGGAAATAATAAGAGTCAGAGTGAATGGCAGTTATCTATCTGATACAGTACAGCAATGTGGTTATGTGGCACATCTGACTGTAGGCTCTATTTAAACCACTGATATTTTTGTTCTGAGCTGGACATTGGAGCTATATTCAAATGACTTTTAGGCAGGGGTGGGTAGAATAGCCAAAATCTTACTCAAGTAAGAGTACCGTTACTTCAAAATAATGTTACTCAAGTAAAAGTAAGAGTAAGAGTAGAAAAGTACTGTAGAAAAAACTACTCCAGTCCTGAGTAACTGTTTGAGCTTAATATCAGATTTTTGGTTTAATTTTGTGGTAAAAGATAATAAACAGATTTTGATATTTTCAAAAGATAAACTAAAAACATAAATAATATTTTCAAAAATGAATGCACAAGGAACAGAATTTCACATCATCACATTTTTCACATAAAGCTGTTCTTCCATGACACACAGAGGTGGTAAAAGTACTCTTACTCTTTCTAGATTTACAAGATTTTACTCAAGTAAAAGTACAGTTACTTCAAAATATTATTACCCAAGTAAAAGTAAAGAGTATTGTGCAGTAAAGCTACTCTATGGAGTACAGTTTATTTAAAAAGGTACTCAAGTAAATGTAAGTGAGTACTACCCACCTTTGCTTTTAGGTCCCAGATCACTATTTGGAAAACAGCAGATCCAAACAACCAAGTGATCTGACGCAATAGCCCATTCCGGATTTCAAAATTTTGTTCATTATGTTACCATTGGGTCATTATCATGCAATACCGACAGTGTGAGTGGAGTTCTAAAAAAAACTACTTAGAAAAATACGTACTTCTCTATTTCATATTTAGGACTGTGCCTGTGGTCATGGTGATTTGAATACTATATTTGGTGTGAAGGATGACTCATCTTCATTACTGTAAAAGTCTATGTGATACCCTTAATAATCCTCTAGAGGGCCCTATAAACACATTTATGATCTAATAACTACCGTCCTCACAGGGTCAGACAAACAATCCTACACTAATGCCCTCTAAGTCACTGGGAATATAGGGATGTATAAAAAAGCTATTAAAATAAACACTTCAGACCAGATCAACTGGATTTCAAGGCTTACATTTGTAGAACTGTCCACTTTACGACTACGTCTATACTATGAAAAGTGACCCCTTGCAGATGATCTCATTCGTATAAACACACTTTACCGGGACGTCCTCTATGGCCCTAGTAAAAACTGTAAGGGTAAGTGCTCGTAACATTTTGCAGTCTACCTCAAAGTATGCTGCATCCATTTTATGAATAAACATCAATGGTGTGGCTCGTATTAATTTATTGAAGCAAGAAAATTTACATTAACTGTGGCACTGAATGCTAATCCACTATCAAAACAATAAGGGACACAAAAGGACACTAGGGATTGGCTCTTGTTCTAATCAAGGCTGTTCATCAAGGGCCCTTCATCACCGGGTAGGACGCACTTCCGTCACTGTAGAGCTATTTGCTGGAGACAAACACAGCTGCAATGGTAAAGTCAATCCATCTCTGAAAAGGGGATTCAGGCCATGCTTTTTGTACTGGGTTCCTTATGCATAGAGTTGTGACGTACTGGAACTGGGAAATCAGAAAATGGATTTGTTGGCAACAGACAGAATGGAGCGAGCGAGGTACTGTAAGCATGATGAAACTTCTGAAACAGGACTCCATCAAAAGGCCTTGGTCACACGCTTCCCTTTTCAATCTTGTACACCTTTATTCTCCACCTGTTTGACTGATTCACAACACCAACTGAAGTACCGGTATATGTAAAGTTTTGAGGTAGCCTATAGTGACTTGAGAATTAATTTTGACTTTTAGATTGTATTTGTTGTACTTCATTCATTGGATCTCAGAAGTTGTGCTTTGTGTTTAAAGTCAGTTTGATTTTTATTAAACAGCTTCGAAGCCAATGGGAGGACTAAAAGAGTTGTTGTTGTGTGGATAAGGCTATTTTCAAAGATGATGCTGACCTGGTGTCCGTAGGGGGAAAATGCAACAAAAACACCTTGATGTTTGCACTTCTGTGAGCCTTATAGGCAAGGTATAGATTAGGTGAGGAGGACAGGCAAATCCTAGCTCCAGACATTAGTTTGATATGACACAAAGTCAAACACTGATTCACCTTGGATGGTGGCATGAAGCTGCAGTACCCAGTGGGACCATACAGTAACACGGGAAGGACATGTAGACTCAACACTGTAGTCAGTCAGCTTGAGAAATCAATTCTACAGAGGCTCCTGTATTGTGTTTTATCAGCCATTTCTGATATGATGGTTGGTTTTGACAAATAAAGATGGTTTAAAGTGTTTATAAAAAATGGTTGTAACAGAAAAGTCTATCATACAAAAAAATTAAATAATAATAAAGCTTATATTTCCAATTACATTATTCATTCACTTTTCAGTGGTGGTAAGCTATTTATAGCCAGACCTGCACTGGGGCACACAGTCAGAGGTGTGGCTGCCAGTCTATGCCTCCGACCAATACACACAGTATACACTTGGGCGGGGATTCGACCCGGCGACCCTCTGGTTGTAGGGCGAACCTTGTGCCAAAGCAGCAGGTAACATTTCTGACAATTTTAAAAACTGCACTTAGCTGGAAACTATTTTCTTTTGCATTATAGCGAGAAAACAGCTAACTGGATCAAGTGTGATTTTTGTAAAACCCTGACCATATGTTTGATTATGTGTCCCCTGTGGTCCACTAAAGTCTAATAATGCTTCACAGCTGCACATGACTTTACATAGTTATCTTATGTTGGATCAGTTAATAATGTATCGGGTAAATGTCACCTTCTCACATTTATAAAAGGATATGAACCACTGGCTGTGAAGTGAAGTACTTTGTACTCAAACATTGGTCGAGTAAACCGTACCTAAACAAGTCTAGCAAAGCCATTACTTTAAAAATACTATGAATAAAATCATAGAATGCTAACTATTTGGAAGGTAGTTCCCTCAGATTATTGAATGAGAGTGTGAATGGTGGGTATCTATAGTGTCTACAGTGAACACCGCCTAAGGCACGTAGTTGCTGGCTCCTCCAACCCTAACAGGACCAAGTGGAAGAAGATTAATTGAGCAATTGTAATAACTCCTAACTCCTAAAAAAGCAAAGCAACAGACGGCCTGGTTTTTTGACACATCTTGATTAATTTCTTGGGCTAATGTTGGAGACTGAGTTGAAGTCACTTAGTAGTTTCCTGGATTTACAGAATAGTTTATAAGTTCTTTCATTAATGTCATCCAGAAAAAGTGAAAACCTCTCTACGTAGTTTTACAATTTTCTAAGAAATTCTAAACCAAATGATTCCCTATATTACTATCTACTGTACATCAATCCCTTCCTATACATTCATGCAGTATTTCTGATGCTAGCTTCCGGTCCAGGAGTTTTCCATCTTGTGCAGTATTTTTAT
Source organism: Philypnodon macrostomus (assembly GCA_036025475.1). Classification (NCBI taxonomy): domain Eukaryota; kingdom Metazoa; phylum Chordata; class Actinopteri; order Gobiiformes; family Eleotridae; genus Philypnodon; species Philypnodon macrostomus. The sequence continues at coordinate 28,228 of JAVQKC010029063.1, read as the reverse complement.
TTTTTAAAGATCTGCCCTCTGCCTTGTGGACTTCATTTCATCTTTCACGTTCAATGAGGCTTCCTGAGATGTGCCAGACAAACTGTCTCTCTCAAAGTCAAAAGTTTTCCTGTTTTTGGACCATGCAGGACATAGTTTGATAAAACTGTCTGATTTTCTAATGATGTAATCTCTCAACAGCACAACCAATGATAAACTACTATGATCATGTAGGCCTCATGTAGTCTTTAGCAGAGGTCGGTAATAGGCCAAAAAAGAGAATTTTTTCTGTGTAGATCTGCAACACTGTCTCAATTTTACCCCCAAAATTTGTACCATTGCATGATATGGCCACAGATACGGTATAGCCACAAACGAGGAGAAAATGTATAATTTTTATTGGATTTCTTACCATTTTGAGGTTTAAAGAGCTTTTTGTCTTAAAGCATAGAGCATTTACCCCTGAACAAGTAAGGACACTATATTTTTACCAGTGCGAGGTTGGGTCAATGACAATATGGCTGCTTCTTCTTTAAATAGAGTAGTAACATCTTCAGAATGGCCTACCAAGTACAATATGTTCATTCATCTCTCCACTCTTCTCTCAGCAACTATGGGCTTTAGGAGGTGTATACACTAACTACAAAGTACAAAATAACTATACTTTTGTGGGGGGCACGGTGGCAGACTCCCAACAAGGAGGTTGTGGGTTCGATCCTCGAGGCGACTACACTCTCTCTGGGCTCCCCATGTTACCGTGGGTTCTGTGTTGGAGAAATAGGTCCATCTAAATTGTCCCTAGTGACTGAATGTGATAGTGACTGGTTGTCTGCCTATGTGGGTCTCAGTGTCAGCCCTGCAACTAACTGGCCACTATCCAGGGTAGTTGTCCAAGTTGCTGGGATAGGCTCCAGACACATGCGACCCTTAACAGGAAAAAAAGATTGAATGAATGAATGAATGAATGTATATTTTGCCCCATGAATGTTATCATTTTATCTGATATCTGAAGAGACTTTTGCACTGTATTTTACACTTCCAACCCAAATCTAAATACAGAATGAAAGCTTTTCCTGCACCAACATAACAGACACATTTCTATCTTGTTCCCATCTGTTCTCATATTAAACCCGTCCATAAATAGTACATGCGCTGTTCCAGCTTTGCTTTGCACTTGTTTGAGGATTGAGCCGTTTTCTTCTGTACCTCACCGGGGCCCATCAATAATTCTGCTAAGGAGTTCGCTGAGCTGAGAATGTGGAAGCTGGGGTGGTACGGCAGTTGATGGCTTTTCTATGGCACACTCAATCTGTACACCCACACTTCCTAACATGACCTTCTCCTGTGTGCTTTATTATACCTCCTGTATAGAGAAAAGGAGAAATTCACACTGGCACACAGCCTGACCAACTCAATATATCACAGTGGTTCAAAAGCCGACGATGGTAGCTTGATAAAATGGTGGCAACCGTGATCAAGCATTGTCTAGAATATTAATCTATAATAATATATAATAAAGGTGTAGTTAGTAAAAATAGGTTTGTAATATACATTTTTTAATTATCCTGTTTTATGATATAGAGTAATCTGTCATAAAAAAAGTAATTAATTAATATACTTACTTTAGTCAGTCCCTGGCCGCTACAGCAAACTCTAACCAACTTTATTGGTTACTATTTTGACCAATAGTACTCCAGTTCACTTTAGTCCCTCCCCCGGCCTCTACAGATACAAACAGGGTCAGTTTGAAGCATTTTCTGTTTTCAACTCTTTTTTTTTCTCTTTTTCCTACCGTACCTCTTTGTTTATTTGTGAGACACTCAAACCTCTCCATAATCAGCTTGTGAATCTTACCCAATAGATCTTGAGCTAACAAGGTGAAATAGATGTGGGGAAATGGCCCTGTATGTCCTGATCACAAACCTGCGGGCTACGGGTGCCAGGAGGAGACACTCTTCCATCTGTCAATTAAATGAAGAGAAATTAATGAATAAACACTTCCATTGGGGATAAGAAAAGTAATGATGTAGTGTACCCCCGAGGGCTCTCAACCAAATCCCTTTAGTGCCGCTACTCTCATGTTGTGAATAGCCCCCTAGCAAAAAGCTAACTTATTTATCCCATTTTTTTGTATAATCTTGCAGTGCCATTAGTGTTGAGTCCCTTTTAATAGTGCTTCTAAGGCACAGCTATGCTAATGTGATCTTTCTTACAGCATATTTGCTTTAATGCAGATAAGACTTCTTATCTGCCTCACACCTGTTTTGCTGAAGGCGATCCCTGCCCATTATTTCGGATTAGAAAACCCACCTGGCTCTTTCGGGATCACAGAGGAGTTTGGAAATTAGCTTCAGAAATCTGCATTTTGTATACATTTTTTAGTTGATTGCTTTAAAGGTGTTTTATGTTATAACGTAGGTAATCTGTCATGATTATTATTTTACTTTAGTCCCTCCCCTGGCCTCTACAGACAAGGGACCCCTTTAAATCACCAAGCAAGGCCAGGTAGTCAATTTCATTCATCCATCCATCCATTTTCTTACGCATTCTAATCAGGGAACTCCCGCCTTCGACCACCACCCAATCCACATTGCACCAGCCCTTTATGGTACCTCCTGCGGGTGGTGGGTCCACGGGAGGGCCAGACAGCGTGTGCACAGGCGGGGACTCGAACCACCGACCCTCCGGTTGAAGGGTGAGCATCTACCCACTGCACCACTAGTCAATTTCAAGCATTTTTCATTTATTTTATTTTGAACATTTTCTCATAGGAAACCTCTAGACTGCAGCTTTAAATATATTAGACGTGATGCAATGAAGAGAAGGCATGGTGAGGTCAGGGACTGCACAGCCACTGAACGAAGCTGAAAGGGTGTCTTGTCTGGCCTTTATAAAAGCTATTGATTGGAGAAACTGCCGGAGGCCACTGATCTATTCTCATCAGCCTGACCAAAGCCCTAATGAAGACTTCAGTTGTCTGTCTAAGTCACAGTCCTGAAGATTGTGTTGATTTTTGTGGGCTTTACATGAATTCTATTTGATCTGGCAACACCTGTGGATGATGTTGTGTTATAAAGCCTTTAGCTCCACGGAGTCGATGTCGTCTGTTCAATGTGTCGCCTCAGGTCCGGCTACTCTCAACCTAACATTTGTAGAATTATTTATTTGATATAGTTGTGATGGTGTCGATACATCATTGTTCTGCCTTGGGTCTTGATCAGAAGGTAACATGAAACCCACTTGCTCCTTCAACTCTAGGAGATAGATGTGTCTGAAGTCAGGACAACTTTTGGGCTTTTAAGTTTGTGTGTTTCTAGGTACATGCATTATTTCAACTAAGATGTGCCAATTCTGCCATTCTGATCATGTGTATAAACAGTGAGTAATTGGAATTATTCTGTCAAGCTTCAGGAATCTACAGTAGGCATAAAGTAATGACTCTGTAAATATATTGTGTTTTTGAATGGTACTTATATGTGTAGTACTGAATTGTTCATGGTGTATTTTCAAATAAGACACGTGTTTTTGCTCCGCTGGGTCATTGGCTTATTGGTCTCATTCAAAATATAATAACATAAAACGCACTATACGTGACCAGATGTAAGGCAAAAGAAGAGCGGAACACCAGTATCTTCCCATTGCACAAAACACAGGCTTTGAAAATGATTGTCCTGCTTAAAGGACAAAATGACTAGATCTACCAAGGGACATTCTAGACCACATCCGCCCTCATCTTCTCTGTGCAATTTCACAAAACCACCAGTCAGCATTCCCTATGGAAACACGTAATAACTGGCATGTGCAGAGAGCTGCCCATGGGCCAGTGATAGCTTGGGGTTAGATTCTGTATGGCCCCAAGCCTGTGTCTTAAAATGGATCATTTATAGTCTAAGTGCTGTCCAAAAAGAAGTAATAAATCTCTCAAAATCTTACACTTGAAAATGAAAGACGTGGCTGGATAGTGTGGAAGAAATGCAATTGCCATATATTTGGTTTCACGGTATTTGATATGTTTCCATAAAAATATACTTAAATGAGCACTTTATGATAAGATACATACAGATCGTTCTTGTGATAAACCAAAAGAAAGACAATGTATCTATTCAGTAATCCATTTCTTTTTGAAGGTGTGTGTGACTTGCGCAACTATAGGCCTTAGGCGGAGTACAGTTTGGACAATGGCCAGTCAGTCCCAGAGCTGACACAGAGACGCATCAAGACAAACCATTCACACATTGATTTACCAGGACTGCCACCAATTCTCCGTTCACATGCACTACAGTACCATGGGGAGGACCTGCAGACTCCAGATTGTTTGTTGACACATTCATTTACACATAGAGTATTTATTATCATTAACATACTGATCATCAATCTGCCATGTGATATGTTCAAATTCTAGTTACATCTCACTCAGCATGTACTGGTATGAATATGAAATCACCCCATCCTTCACACCTTCTCCAGTGGAAGATTATCAGCTTTTAATTAAAAGTGGGTATGCGGCCTGTGAGCTCAGCGGCAGAAATAATATGTTTTGACGGGAATAGGCTGGCAGCCCACAGCTCAGGGCCACAGAGATGAGCTGGGACTAAGAAGATGCCAAACAACAGACTGAGGCAGGATATAAATCAAATCTCTTTGGAGACAATAGGGCTCTGGGCACACACTATCTCAATGTCTGGGGTCTGCTAGTCTCCAGTAGCCCCGCCATAGAGGTTAATGACTTCACCACTCCAAGGGAACGGCAGCATGCAAAGACTGGAATAACAATGAAGATGGACGTCACAGTCTACAGTAAATTGTTATAACAGGGGATACTATCTCACAAGGCACACTTTGGACTGATTAAAAACACCAATGCTCCACCAATGGTCTTTTAGACCTCCTTTACTGTCATAACAAAGTGAACGGGTCCGGCACGTGTGGCTATTTACCTGTCTTGAGTTAAGGCAAACCAAGCAATAATTCGGAAATTAGTATGCTCTTGATGGAAAAACACATAGCCCCTAACTACATTGTATGTACCTCATTAAGTACAATGTAATACACTGTGTAACAAACTGTAATAACATGTAACTACATTGTACCTAACCCTAACCCTAACCTTAATCATTCTGTATGTACAATGTCAAAGTCCTCTAATACTTGACGGGCTGGCGACATCTCACAGAAGTCAGGTTGTGAAAGTAAAACACAAATCTTGTGTCCTCCCTACTTGTCTTAAGTTATCTTCTCTATATTAGCTTGTCTAGAATATTTCAGAAGTAAGAACGGAGAAGAGATATGAGCAAAAATACATCAAAGTAAGTGGAATTTTCATTTGGCCGTTGATGATTCTGTAAACGCTCGACTGAATGTTTCAGATGTACTCTGGAGAAAAGAACATCCTATCTCTCCATTCATCTGTCCTTTCTTGCCCTTCAGTATCTCCTTGTGGGCAGGACACACAAGGAGGAGAGGACACAAGTGACCAGTCTCCTTGCACACTAGCATGCACTTGTTCTCCAGTTAGGATCTACGGTCAGAGCTCTGTGTTGGCACTGCTCATTAAAGGTTGGCCCGGTGCATGATGGATGAGTCAGATGCACAAAAATAATGTCCTAACCCAGCAAATATGGGCCCAAGAATGGACCGTTCCTGCCTGGACAGTGACCGGTTAAGTGCAAGGCCAACACTCAAAGAAATACAAACAATCAGTCACAGGCACTTTCTGTCCCTATGAGCTGCTTTGATCACCGGTGGACTGACTGATATTGTTTTAGCAACACACTTTCTGTCAGATTCTTCTGTGTTCAACTCTGTAAATGTTATGTTGAAAGCAGTGGGTGGATGGATGTCAGCTTCTATTCTGTCCATTTTTAAAATTGTGGACAAATTAGACAATTAACTGCACCAGTCAACACTGATTTTGATTTTGTATGATGTAGCCTGTAGGGTCTGATACCACCCACACCAGTATCTTGTATTTTACTCCTTTTGTCATCAAAGTGAAGACATTTTGATCCCAATGTACCCCCAAGCTATTGTTATGTACCCCATCACATCAGACTAATGCTCTAATGTTGTGTCTGAATGGCCAGGATCATGCTGGAGCATCGTTTCTATCGTTTATCATCAGTAATTGGCCTAATTAGCAGACACAGACAAGGTGTTCACAGACTCAACACCATTAGACAAACAATCAGTATACAAACACATACGCTATTTGGGCTGTCAGAGCAAACCCAATGTGCGCTAAAAATTCACCCCTGTGCGCCTTAAGGAAATCTGGTGAAATACACTTGCTTACATGACTGTTAATTAGGTGTGCTTTGCTTTTACAATTGATTTGAGGCATGTAAACAAGATGCTTGACTTTATTTAGATTCATATTGTGTGTGTTACAGGCTTGTTAGCATATACAACATTATTTGGGCAGGTTATGGCATTTTCTATTAAACTGGTAGCATTTCTGACCATGCATTCCTCTCCAATCTCTGGCATCAACCAGAGGCGGTGCTACCATTAGGCAAATGTGGGCAGCTGCTGAGAGCCCCGAGCTTTTCGTTTTTTGTTTTTCCGGACACTCAAAAACACTTTAAAGATTACATTATTTTTTCACTCCACAGGCCACCCCCACAATGCCAGGATACACTCAGGCATGGATTCGAACCAAGAGAATCAAGAGAATTTTTTTTGTTAGGACTTAAAAAGCGCCAAATACAGAGGGCCCCCGTCCATGTTCGCCCCTAACCGCTAAATCCGCCACTGGCATCAACAAGACATTTTCACCCACACTTCAATAGATAGATTATTTGTTTGTTGTTCAAACCATTCTCTGTATACCCAAGAGAGAGAGATGTGCAAAACCCCAATAAAAGAGCAGTCTCCTGTCTCCACCAACAAACATGTTAAATCTTCCCTTTTCTGATGCTGGGTTTCAACTTAACCAGGTTTGTCAATAGCACACTCACATCCTTTTAGCCACAATAAAGCATTAATAAATATGTAATTAAAGAATAATCAGTTTATAGCTACTTAATTAACACAGATGTTTACAGTTTTGCATTGATTTAGTCCCAAAGTATTTATAGCTCAATTGTGTTTATTAATGTTGACATAATGATTTTATATGATTCATTAACTGGTTATGAACTGCTTAATTAATGCTTACTAGTGTTAACGGTTTCTCAAATATTGAAGTCAAAGTATTCTTCTTCAAACCTGGTACTTTGATGTATACGCCTTTCAATTTTCCTCTAGTTTATCAAGAACTCTCCCATTCCCCACTCCACTTCAAGGGAACCTCCCGTTGGATTTAGAGTGTTAACCCTTAAGCTCATTTTGAATCTGCCCCGAGGTCTTTCAATGGTACTTTTCAAGTCAAAACGCCCACAGCAAAACAAAACTTCTATTCTGTAAACACTGTTAATATGTGCCTCACTTCTGCCTAATCTTACAACGCAGTGTTAATATGAGCAGCAATAATTGGCTTTAAAGATGCTTGAAGTCGTGAAATGGGCTCACATATTGAACAACTATAAGGCTGACATTGTGCTTGTAGCATGGATTGAATGAGTGCATATAGTGTGCCTCTATACAGAAAGAGTATTGATTGCTCCATGTTATCGAGCAGGGAGTTGAAACGGTCTGTTCACCCAGGGCTTAAGATGCTTTCATAGCTTTTATTGGCACATGTAAAAATAGCCCCATGTCTATAATTTTTTGTGAGGTCTATAAGTACAGATACAAAAGCAAAAGTTTCTGACAGAAATATCAATACTTCATAGACTCACTTTCAAACTTCTCAAGACAAAGTAACCAAATGACTGAATTGTGTTTTTGGTGCTGAGGTGGTGATGGAGGAGAGTGGGGTGGTTCTGCTGGTGAGGTGGTGATCGAGGAGAGTGAGATGGTTCTGCTGGTGAGGTGGTGATGGAGGAGAGTGAGCTGGTTCTGCTGGTGAGGTGGTGATGGAGGAGAGTGAGATGGTTCTGCTGCTGAGGTGGTGATGGAGGAGAGTTGGATGGTTCTGCTGCTGAGGTGGTGATGGAGGAGAGTTGGATGGTTCTGCTGCTGAGGTGGTGATGGAGGAGAGTGAGATTCAAACCTCCTGCCCAATTGTTATTGATTTGTATTTGATTGTGCTCGGTGCCACATGAAGAAAAAGAAGATCGTTGTTATCGCGTCATGTACCTGATTTTAAAAGGACATCTATTTCAATCCAAGCAGCCACATAAAGACTGCAGGAAATAATGGTTATAAAGGGTTATGCTGTCAGAGCCGCTAATGTTTCACATTAAAACATTCTTTCCCACACACGTGATTGATTTATTCAGTACTTTGGCTTTTGCTGGGGAGAACATGTTTTAAGTATGATATGTCTTTAGTTTTAATTGAGTTTTAACTGGCTTTGGGGAAGCGTGCCACTCAGAATGACATCTTTGCTTTAATCAGGTAGTCATAACCTGCCTACAGTTGCATTGTAGTATTACATACACATATTACAGTTGTATTACTGTTAAACAAGTGACATCATCACATACACAAACAGCAATGCTCTTATCCTTTTAAAATAGCACTGAAGGCTCAATTGTGTCAAGGTTGTGATTCAACGAGACAAGAAGGGAACCTGCTTTTTAGCATTTAGACTCTAAGGTACTATTATGATGAAATCTATATTCTATACATTCTTCTCGTGTATTAGGACAGTCCTATAATAGGGAGGGATATAAATATATAATAGGGATAAAAGCGAACAAAACAATAAATAAAACAGTAAACTCCCATGGACTATTTCACATTGTATAGAATATTTGCACTCAGCCAAAAAACTAGGCCTACGCTGTCGTCCCCGACAGCAAGGTGAAACACCCCCATATGTCTGCCACAACTGTCAGCAACGGGCACCTTAATCAGACATTGTGTGATTTCTAAGGGTTTATTTTGATTTATTTTGTTAATGAGCAATTAAGAGGCCCCACCCCAAACCATACCAAACATGGAAAGGGTCTATTTGACTTTTTTGATTTGTCTGGATGTTTGTGAAGAATGTTTTTTGCCAAATGTTGTTAATTTCCCAAAAACTACATTCTTTTTTCAGTCTATAGGGGGCGCCATAGAGGTAACTTTCATTATATTGGTCAAATGCATTCAAGGCCGGGGGGAATTAGGTGTTTCAGGTTTGAGCCTAATCGGGCAAAGTATGTGCACGTTAGAGGCTGTCAAATTTACCTGACTTTCACTGTACCAAGTTGCATTGCTCTCTGCCACCCATAGAGGTAAAAAACATGGGGGCGCTGTAGAGGCATTTTTTATTTGACCTCTGTAATTTGTATGTACATTAAATATACCCAAGCCTGGATCACTGTGCCAAAATTCATGCAATTCTGTTTATGTTCAGCAGGATTAATGGCTTAATTAATTTGCTTCAGAGGCATTAATTGGTTAATTATTTAATTGCCATTAATCATAGAAGTACAAAACTCCAGTTCTGTTTCTTTATGATATGTGCCTGTGTGCAAAAGTTGAAACTGATCCAACAAAGACTTTTTGAGTTATCACATTCATACGTAGGATTTGTGGACGCGCACCAACATGTTTCGTCAATATAATAATAATCAATAACGCCATCACAAAATATTTACAGTGCATGGTGCATCCCACTCTAGTCCCTAATCACTTGCACGAAACAGAAAAACATTGTGCATCTCTCTGTCAGACCTGCAACTAACTGGCCATTGTCCAGTACCCCACCTAAGGTCCATAGTTGCAGGGATATAGGCACCAGCCACTTGTGACTTCAAACTGGAATAAACAAAAGATAAATTCACTTTTGAATAGAACTTTTACAGCTTCACTAAATATGATTTGTATTCAGCCAGCAGCAATCACCCTCACTTTTCTGTTATGTACATTGAGTGTGACGTCTGCTTGATTTGGTGCATGTCTTGCTCCAACACCGGCTGCTCTCTGCTCCTGACAGTTGCCTTGTAAACAGTAGAACAGTGGAGCCAAATCACCTGGCACAGCCCTGAGTGAATACCACCTGTCTTTGACACACACTGACTGGGAAACCACCTGGTATTGGCCCGCTGCATGTTTAACTTGACTCTGAATCCACAACCTCTTTCATGCATACCAAGTTCACACTGGCCTGAGAGGTTAAATACTTAGAAGGAGACTGTATCAGACACTGTGTAAGATAACAGGAAAGGCCTTATTTAACTGTAGTTAGACATGGGACAGCATGCACAATAGGGTTTTATAATAGCCAAATACTCACTTGAATGATACATGACAGATCATGTTCAGTCCTTGCATATTCACAAAGTTTATATAAGGTCCCTGGAGGAATTAGTGACTCCCCACCAACATAATTATGTATGAAGTACATTGGTCAGAACATGTTAATAGCATATGACAGTATTATAAAATGGCCTATGGACTTGACGGTAGAAACTGTGATAGCACTTGGTAGAAGTTTCATTCCTTTCTTTTCACACTGACCTATTTCTACTGTGTTTGAGCATTTACAACTGCTCGTCCCTGTTATGTGGCAATGGATCTGTATAGTTGCATTTTCACCAGCACCTTTTAAAATGTATAATAATGATAAGTGACAAATAATAAAAAGTACATTGTAATTGAAAGTCATTGAAAGTGCAGCCATTCCAAGTAAAAACACATTAAATAAATAGTGTAGTTAAAGTATTTTTACATTCTATCACTGTTCATCTTGATGATAAAGTCAGTTTGTTAAAGGCTGGAATAACAGGAGCAGACTAATAGCACATAGATTGGAGCCGTTCACAAGATTATAAACAATTAAATGTGTCACTAAATGCGTTTAAACTGTGTCAAAGCTCCATGCAGCACATCTTCATTGGGTGCTCATCTGCATAATAGCACAGGACAGCAACTTGTTAGGGACAAAAACAGGCAGAATTCTTCTACATAATCCACATGTTTAATTCATTGAGAGCTTACTGTGGGATTTGTGCTTTTTTATACCATTTAGCGCTAATTCCCCTTGAAATATTTGTTATTGTTTGTGCTTTAGCAAACAATTCTATATCCTCTAAATGTGCTGGCTAATGGATCTCTCAACAAGCCCAAGTGGATTTTAATTAGATTTAACATCTCTGTGCGGGCGCTGGCCACACTCCTTATTAGGGCAGGCATATTGAGTTGCTATGATTTAGCCCAGCGTTTAAAGACAAATGATTTGGGCCTACCTGTGAATCAATAAAGGACACCTCAAGAGCATTATCCGTGAGAAGTGGCCAGCGTGGCATAATAGGGTTTTTGCAGCTGCTGCCAGTGATTAATTACTTTCAATACTGCCATTGAGCGTGCCCATTTAGTTTGGGTGAAGAGGCATAGCAAAGTGTGTTAAGGATCCTAAAAATAGCGTTAAATCCCCAACAACATTTCCGACTGAAATTCACAGGTTTTATGAAGTGGAAAAACAACACATTTAATCACCCTGTTGTTCTCTACTTTTTGAAACTCACTTTTGCTACAACGAGGTTCTTGCGTGAAAGTCCGTGTCAGTGTGTTGCCCACGTGATCGGCGTATTAAGGGCCTTGAATTGTAAGCGTAATCTGTGAAAGAGTGAAATGTTTCTTCTCTCAAGGACATGGGACATACAGTAGCTTTCTTTTTGTGGAAATTGAATCGTGGTGACGTTCAGAGCGTGGCTTGAATTGATGCTTGGCTCAATCAATATTGTCAGATTTATAGGGGAAACAATGCTACTTTATTGGGTCAGCTTTATTTGACATAGCCCTTAACTACATTGTATCTACCTCGTTAAGTACAATGTAATACACTGTGTAACAAACTGTAATAACATGGAACTACATTGTACCTAACCCTAACCCTAACCATTCTGTATGTACAATGTCGCCAGTACTTTTCTACCCTTAATCAAGTAATTATGTGAATGAGTACTTTTTACTTTTACTTGAGTAATATTATTTTGAAGTAATGGTACTCTTACTTGCGTAAAATTATGAGATAGATATAATGTAGTTAAGGGACATGTAAAATAAAGTGTGATCTCGTTTGAGTTGCACTTTGTGTCTATCTATGTGGAGAGCCCCCCCTACAGCTCCACAGAAATACAATGTTATAATGAAAACAACACAGACTTACAGTAAACACATAAACTCCAACTCTGCATTCATTATTTTTTTTTTACGTTTTCATTTTTTCTAGCCATTCTGAAAAAGTCTGTTGAAAATCACTTCATGTTTCTTGCAAGGCTGCGGCAGGAAGCTTCATTCACCCCTCAACAACTAATTTAGCCATCACATAGACTCTGACTATGTTTAATGAATGCGAAAAATATGCCATTTTTTACCATTTAGGGTGAGGATGGGATCAAGTCGTTAGCGATTTTATAGCTCGATGTCATTATATTGAGATCATTTGTGCATGTGCAGAAGAGGGATAGTGAATAAACAGGTAGAAGTAGATTAAATTTGCTAGGAATATGCATAGAGGAAGACCAACTATAGTGAATATAGTGAACAAAAACAGGAAGTTAGTTTGATTTTTTTTCTGTCAAAAGAAACAGCCAGAAGTCTAAGATAGATTAATAATAAGAAAAATGACTATTAATAACATAATATCAGATTTAGCTCAAATAGATCTCCCTTCAACTATGCTCTCCCTCATGTTCATAAAAAAAGACGCAGACGAGGCAAAATTAGCTTAGTACATACTGTCACATGATAAACAGTCGTATAATTAATCCCGGTATCACCAATGTTCTCAACACAGTAGCAGTGAGGGAGCATGTTTTCCAGCAGTGTGGAAACCATAGTAACGGACTGGCTGAAAAAGTAACCTGTCATATTCCATTTCTTCCAAAAGTGCAAAGAGACTAAATGGCAACATCTAGGCTATTTATTGCACTGCATAGCGAGCTGTGGGAGCCCCACTCTACCACTTTCCGGGGCTTCTTTTAAGGAGCAGAAGCTTGAAGCCATCACACCACGATATAGGGAAGAGCTGATTTCTGGCTTTTCAACATATAAAATGCAAATAAAGTTTTTGACTGCAGGCCAAAAAGATGGATGTCTAGCCTTTTATTTATTCAGCTTCTTTCCAGTTTGGGTTTCTGGTGCCTGGAGCCAATACCTGCACTTGTGAGATTTAGGCAGGGTATATCCAGGACCATGGCCAGCTAGTTACATGCAGGGCTGACAGAACCATTCACCTTCACATAAGGGGTCATTTCTAACAATCATTTCTCCTGACACATGTCTTTTAACAGTGTGAATAAGGCAGAGCACACGGAGAGAACCCACAGAAACACCAGTAGGGCATGCAGACCCCACCAAGAGACATCTGAGGATTGAACCTACAATCTTCATTGGTGGGAGGCAGGAGCACTTATTTACCATTTTTAGTATATTCTTTAGAAACGGCAGTATTTGCTTGTGAGGTGAAAGGCTTGCATCTCCATATGAAAGCTTATGTATGATGATTGTGAGATTGAAGGATCCCATGTCTATTCTTTATCCCATTCGCTCCCATGTGCACATTCAGCACTTCCCACTAAAGCCGTCGACATCCGTCGACATCCGGCTTCATCCTGCGATTTACAGAGATTTGTGGTGGTGACAGAAACAAATAAGACAACTCACAACTGATGTTTCCCCCGGATGGATACGACAGCATTCACAACGATCATTAGAAGTACTTTGAAACTCATTTGGGTCACACTTTATTTGACATTGCCCCTACAATGTAATACAAACTGTAATAACATGTAACTACATTGTATCTGCCTCATTAAGTACAATGTAATACAAACTATAACAACATGTAACTACATTGTATCTGCCTCATTAAGTATAATGTAACACAAACTGTAATAACATGTAACTACATTGTATCTGCCTCATTAAGTACAATGTAATACAAACTGTAATAACATGTAACTACATTGTATCTGCCTCATTAAGTACAATGCAATACAAACTGTAATAACATGTAACTACATTGTATCTGCCTCATTAAGTACAATGTTACACAAACTGTAATAACATGTAACTACATTGTACCTAACTCCAACCCCAACCCTAACCATTCTGTATGTACAATGTAGTTACATGTTATTACAGTTTGTTACACAGTGGATTACATTGTACTTAATGAGGTAGATACAATATCGTCAGGGGCTATGTCAAATAAAATGTGACACTGGTTAGGAATTGTATTGATACAATGATAGAAAATAAGTATTAAAAGATACAATTGAATTAATCTGATGCTATCCATTCAGGCACTTATAAATAACATTGCAAAAATCACAGCACATTTTGAGTTTATAATTGATCATTCAACCCCCAAGGAATCAGTGTGCTGACATGGCATGTGTTTGAATCAAAACTTAAAAAATATAAAGTCAACTTCAAAAATTCTTGTGTGATGCCTGAACGGGCTGTGAAAGATCTATAAAGTCCACAAGTGGAGCAAACCCGTTTACACCTAGTGGAGAAATGACCGTTTGGTGTCTGGAGTTTGTTTATCAGTCCGAGTGATAACTGCACTAACTCAGCATAGGGCCCGGACAACATCTGACTTCATGCTATGAACCGGAAAAAAACGCTTAGAGAACTGCTCAATTCTAATGATCGAGTTAAAACACATGTTTGGTCTTGAATTATAGTCGTGCAAAGAAAATAATGCAAAAAGTTTTGTTTTATGATCATATGTAATTCCTAACTGGTACTTCTCAGACCAGTTCACATAACAGGAAATGAGTGATCAGTATCAGTATTGTGTAGGCTGTTTTTCATTGGGATTTTAACACTGAAACAAACCTTTTCATTATTAATCTGACTAACTGATTCATTGATTATGTAGTAGGCTATATGTAAAAATATGTTGTTAAGCAATTTAAAATAGACCGTATTACGGTGGCCCTGAAGGGCAAAGCACATATACTAATTTCAGAGGCGCGTGCACAAAACCAAATAATTCCCACAAACACAAAAACCTCCAGAGCGCGCAGCCAACAGCGTTTGCACTTCAACGGCGTGTGCGTTTTTGTTATTGTGTGCGCGCTTCTGAAATTATAAATTGGTTTCAGGGCCACCGTACTATACCGGTATATAGCTAACGTGGGTTGCAAATGCATTTTAAAAGTTAAATAGGCTTACGTTTTTTTAATGCTTGATTTGTTGTTACAAACAAACCTCCTTGCACCAACACTAACCAAACTTCAGGGGGAGGGTTTGGATGTGGGAATGTCCCGGTTCTCGGTGCAGCTTTGGGTGGCGCCAGAGTGCAAGGAAAGAGAAAACGCTGGAATGGGTTGAAAAAAAACCCAACATATCACGGGTTAATCTTCCCACGGAGTCGGTTTATGGCTCTCGCCGTCTCCGCATCCTGCCGCTGGATGATGCGCAACGCTTTTCAGTTGGTGGTTGCACTTGCCACCTGTCAGAGACGCTAGGAAACAATTCACTTTCTAGACTTCATCTACAGAGAACATTACCTATCGCCGGAGAAGTTGGCACGGGTTAAAGTGAGCCCTGCGGTTAATGTTTTGAGCCTCAGTTTTTGATTCACATAAGTGCAGGGCGCAGAGGATTGGACCCTTGAAGATTATACCGGGGTTGGCTACGTCTGAAGGACAGTAAGAACAGGATTAGGTGCTGGGTCGGTCAGCCCACTTGTTCTTAGTAGTTATACATCCTCATCCTGATGCTCGATGACCGATAAGGTAAGCGTTTTCTTCACTTTTTCGTTCGCTGTCAATGACGTGAAGTTGGCACAAGGCAGTACGTGGGGAACGGCACCCTGTTACGCGCTGCCTGTATAGTGCACATTCATACTGACAGTTTCTTTGCGAGGTGGACTTGTGTGGCTCACTGAACATGATCTTTTGTATTTATTATTTATTTATTTTTACTTGAGGTTACGCGTTGTGGTAAAATTGCACAATCCTCAGCATTTCAAAGCCACAATTCTGACCCTGTTGGACGATGCGTCTCTAATTGCGCAAATCGATTATCTTATACGTGAGATTCGACTTCAAAGTGGGACTATTTACAGCACACGTGTAGCTCCGCTGGCTTGGACTGTTCCATTAGCGCACCCCCCCCACCCCCCCACGTGTTTTTGTCTGTCACACTATAAATGATAGAATAATGCAGTCTCAGTAGCCAGTAGCTCATACATAAATAAATCAATAAAACATTTAAATGCCACATTTGTTCACAGAGAGGGAAATACATCATAGATCTCAAGCATATTGTCGCTGCAAGCACTTCACAATTTGCATTTGAATGTCCCGATCACCTGTCAAAGAGGCAAAAATGATCTTGATTACAAATCTTTACTGAATCAATTGAACCAGTCTAGCTTGTTGAATAATAGAGGCTGCCCATGCCAACAGACTAGAGGGTATTTACTATAAAACCAATGGTGTTTAATGCCTGACTGCACTCTATAAGGTCACAAAACACGGTGAGAGCCAGGTGCACCTAGTGTGGGTCTGCATGGGGAGAAATAGTTCCCTTTGAGTTCACTAAAGTCAGTCAGATTCCACATGTGGCCGAGAGAAGAAACTGGTAAACGCATTTATTGATTTTGTACCTCCTTTGACTCGATTGCACTTTCATCCTCCAAACATGACACACATTTTAATTTTTCATTTATTTGAGAGGGGAGCCGCTCTGGAGCATTGGTTTCTGAGAGATGAAATGTATTGACTCATGGTGTGTGTGCGTGTGGAGCTTCCAGTAAACCTCTTTATTCTTCTCTCTGATGTTATTGTTATGTTTTGAGATGACAAAAGCTACAGGTTAGAGTGTGCTGGGAATGCTTAAAGGCCGTGCTGCGGATGTCTGTATCGGTCTTCGGGCCAGGTCAGCTCACTTCTGGGGAAATGAGAGATGATGAGGTGGTGGTGGAGCTTGGCCCGGCCCGGACTCTATTGGTATTCATCCCGTGTGCCTCTCTATAGGCAGCCCATTGTCACGGCCCGCTCAGTGGGATAGCATCTGATGATTGAGAGCGGCGTGCGAGAGGTGAAAGTCGACTTGGGAAGAAACTAAAGACTCATTTATTGAAGGTTAAGGATGCTTCTTCACACTTGTTTAATGTTGGAGAAAACTATAAAGCAAACACAGACGTATACACAATGGGCTTTTACAGCTAACCCTTAGGCAGAATAAAAAACGCTGGAGGCTTATCAGAGAGTGGCTAATGTTGATGCACTCGACCAGCCCCACATCCCAGTCTTAAGCCCCCAGTGTCAGTGTTGGATGCACTGGATCAGAACTTGATTAATGTGTTTTTGGGTGATGGGAAGAAGATTGCCCTGGCTGACAGATGCTATCCAGCTATTTTTAGGATCTCCAAACATCTCCTGTGTGTTTAAAAAAACTGTGTGCAGAATTATTAGGCAATTTTTAGCACATTCTTCCCAGATAAGCTTGAATTCTTTTTGGATTCAAGCGTATATCAGGTGTTTTTGTCTATTGATGAGGGAGGGTGTGGCCTAAGGTCAACACCCCGTATCAAGGTCTGCATAAATATATTTAACTGACTGAGATTATGTAGGTCTTTTGAATTGGCTAATATTGAGAGAACCAATTAATGATTAGTTGCAATAGAAATATTCAACATGTATAGCCAATAGGGACAATATAGGGACAATATAATAAGGCCAATAAAGGCTACATTTGTAGGGGATAATCTAGAGTTTATGTGTGGGTATTCTAAGCCAAGGTAAAGAACATGAGACTGCTTCATAATGAAATGTTCACTTCACCCTCTCTTGTAATGTCAGGAGAAAAAGCTACATTGCTAAGATTCTGATGCCTCCTAACTTTTGAACTCGCCATCATAATGTCAGGTGTACATCGATGGTGTGCTGTGTGGCCCGTGTGCTTCAACAAGATTCATGGTCAGCCAAGCAGAAAGATTTATCTGTGGCATGAAATTGCAATGCTTCGCAGAATTCGGTCCCGGTGCCCGATGCACTGGGAAATCAAGTGACAGAAGATCCGTGTTTGCTAATGGTGCCAGGTAGCAGCGATCAAGGCCGTAATCTTCCTTTTAGAAAAGAAATGACAATGAAATGAGCCCAAAAGAGCAACCACAGAGACGGAACAAAGACCTTTAAAGACTTATCTAAGCAAGTCAAATAAAGGGGAAGTTTTAGAAGAGTGAACTTGACCAAGTGCTAATGTTTACCCCACACTGAATATTTATATACTCTCAAACGCCACTAAAGCTACCACTTGACTTATAAGGACTCCAGCCAAACGGGAATACAGTTTTGGCCCATTGCACTGTAATTTTAGATGCAGGGAAATGAGCAGAAATACAGTATCTCTGCTCTTATGAAATAAACATCTTCATAAATTTTGATACCGCATGAGTCATCATTTAGAGCTGCCCCTGAATTAACTAGAAGTCATTAGTTCCAGCGATTTAACTTGAGTTCGTAGGACACATTAATCTTAGTTATTTAATATTGGAGAGCGCAGTCATGCCAACTGGCTAATGTCATTTATATGTCTCTATCAATATGTCAATAAAAAAAACTTACCAAATACAAAATCCCTTTTCCTTCAGAAGTTCTATCTCTCTGTTCCCATTACTAGTTAGCTTCCTTGACTTTGGCATTGGAGATTGCAAGAACGGGCTTCTGGCAATTAAAAAAAGTATCCAAGCGAAATTGTTTGTTATGCCGACCCCTGAAATAAACAGGAATTTCATGAACTCAACTCTCTCTGGCTCTGAGAGAGTTTGTGGAAAATAACACAGGAAATGCTAACAACTGAAGAAGGAGGAGATGCATGGAGCAAAAAAGAACAATGTTTGATATTTGACTTGACTTTTTGGTTCTGTCACACTGACCAGCTGTGGGGTTTTGGGCAGTAAAACAGATCCTGATCAAAACCTAGGTGCATGTTTGACCATACATGAAGAAAACCTACCCAGGCACGGGGAGAACATGCGGCCTTTTAGGGTAGATATCTCAATTTTTTTTCTGTAGCCTTGTTTCAGAGCAGATTTATTCAATATCAATATTCTTACTTGAGTAATAATATTTTGGAGCAACTGTACTCTTGAGTAAAATCTTGTAAATCTAGAAAGAGTACTTTTACCATCTCTGTGTGTCATGTAAGAACAGCTTTATGTGAAAACATGTGATGAAGTGGAAATTCTGTTCCTTGTGCCTTAATTTTCTTAATCTTTTGAAAATATCAAAATCTGTTTATTATCTGTTTATTTTTATTGCAGATTACCACAAAATTAAACAGATAATCTGACATTATGCTCAAACAGTTACTCTGGACTTGAGTAGTTTTTTCACCAGTACTTTTCTACTCTTACTCCAGTTACTCCAGTAACTATGTGAATGAGTACTTTTTACTTTTACTTGAGTAACATTATTTAGAAGAAACGATACTCTTACTTGAGTAACATTATTGGCTACTCTACCCACCTCTGTTCTTAAATAATGGGATTAAAACAATGCATCCTCTTGGTCCCTAGGTAACATACTCTTTATGCCAGGTAATATAAAGTTTGCATGCATGGAGCAATCCTTGGGAAGTGGAGCGTGACTCAACTGCATGAGTCAGACAGGAACAATGCAGCTATAGACATGTTTGAAAGAGGATAACAGGAGCAGATTTAGGTGATAATTACCAGTACAAGTGCAGCTTTTCTTACTGGATTATTTGTGATTATCTTGTGTGAACCCATAGACAGCTCATTATTCAATGTCTGGATGTTGAAAATAACGTGTTGGAGCTACAATAGCCAGTGGCTGTAGCGTGAATCTGTATCCAGGTCTCCACTGGAGCATGAAGACAGGGGTTGATTGCATATAGGTTATCACCACATGCAAATAGTCTGAAAATGACTGAGAAAAGAACTTGATATGAATACGAACAAGCAGCATATGCATTCACTGTCTAATGCTGCCTGTTAGTCTGAATAACAATTATTTCTCACACTCTTCATAGATAAGGATTGTTCGTGCTTGATAATAGAATTTATTATATATATACATAAGGCCCACTCATTGAATTTCAAAATGGAAAGAATAAAGCACAATGAAAATGGCAAAATTGACTTTACTATTTAGTGATTTTACCATGTTGTTTAAGAAGCTGAATGTTTGACTGAAGTGCTTTCTCAAATACCCACAATGTATCTAAAAAGGCAGTGAACAGTGATGGTTTGATGGTCTTCTTAACTCAGTGGTCCCCATGGCATTGCTATCACTATCTCAGCTTGTAACAGATTTGGTGAATATATCACAAATGCTCATTATTATTGAAATGTCACTTAAGTCTTTATAAACTACAGCAGCCCAAAGTTTATCTGTCCTTTTTACCCATATCTCAGCAGCACACCAATAATAAATATACTCATGTACATCAGTGTCCAAAACTGTTCACTAATTCACACGCCACTGTGGTGCAGTCCAAATGTGGTCAGGAGCTCTGAAGTTTTAAATGTTTTTAATTGTGAAAAATCACAATACAACACAGCGACATCACTTTGGGAAGGGGGTGTAGACACACTAGGGTGAAAAGCCCTAATAAAAAATACATGATATTTCTGTTATAAATAAAGTATAGAATCAATTTGATGTGTGTGTGTAGGCGTGTGTCTGTGTAGGTGTGTTTCTTTGTATGTTTGTGTGTAGGTGTGTGTCTGTGTGTGAGTGTGTCTGTGTGTAGGTGTGTGTCAGTGTATGTCTGTGTGTGAGTGTGTATGTGTGTACGTGTGTGTCAGTGTGTGTCTGTGTGTAGGTGTGTGTCTTTGTGGGTGTGTGTCTGTCTGTGTGTCTGTGTGTAGGTGTGTGTCTTTGTATGTCTGTGTGTAGGTGTGTGTCTGTGTGTGAGTGAGTGTGTGTCTGTGTGTAGGTGAGTGTGTGTCTGTGTGTGAGTGTGTGTCTGTGTGTGTCTGTGTGTAGGTGTGTTTGAGTGTGTGTAGGTGTGTGTCTGTGTGTGAGTGTGTGTCTGTGTGTAGGTGTATGTCTGTGTGTAGGTGTGTTTGAGTGTGTGTCTGTGTGTAGCTGTGTGTGTCTGTGTGAGTGTGTGTATGTGTCTGTGTGTAGGTGTGTGTGAGTCTGTGTGTCTCTGTGTAGGTGTGTGTCTGTGTGAGTGTGTGTCTGTGTGTAGGTGTGTTTGAGTGTGTGTATGTGTGTGTAGGTGTATGTAGTAGCGAATGTGGGTGAAATATAGAAATATAGAAAGAGGATACGATAGGGGAGTTTCAGGGCGAGAGGAGCTCTGAAGTTGTTTTTGACACTGCAAGTATCTTCTCTTTCATTTTGTGTTTCTATTGTCAGGCTACAACTCATACTTGTCAATCATGTGAACTTCTATCTCCAAAACTTTGACCAGTAATGCTAATAATATTTTTGCTCTTGGCTCTGAACAAATTATTCGAGGAGGTCCGTGAACTGTTTATTTACTTCAGTTTAAGTCAATCTAATGAGCTGGCTCCACTTGTGCATTAATAACGTAACATCTATTCTCAATGGCTGCTGTTCTTGAATTAAACCTTGATTTCTACTGGCAGCTCCCTGTATATTCCATTTGCCAAAATGCAAATGATCTTCATCTATAGTCTACATTGTGAGGCACGTGTCCATATGTTTACTGACTGAAATTCTATTAGCAAAATTTAAATGGCTGGCGCCTGTCAAAAGCATGTATGGAGAAATTGCCATATGGGATAATAGCCCATGCTGTATCATTAGTAATGTAGGTGTGGACCCACATAACATTGTTTTAATTTCACACTTCAGTAAGAGTATTCTTCATTGTAGCTTGGAGTAATGTACCAGTAATTTAGTTGTTTATCATGCAGGATCACGGAGGAGGCGTTTTGTTAATGTGGTAGTTTTTAAATTGGATTTCTTCAGAATAATACAATAATTGCTACACACAGTAATTGCAATAACATCTATAATCAGTATTGTGATTACACATTTCTTGTTCATAGCCCTAACCCTATTTTGAACAAATACATGCCAAGTGCACCGGACAAACTGTTTAAAGCATTATCTATCAGTAGAGCATGTTTGGGTTCAGCAGGTGTATGTAACACTTAACAGAATGTCGAGAGCTGAAATAAATGATGAAAAACTACAGCCCTTGTAACTACATGTATGATAAAGTTAATATTCTTTTAAAGCTGTAGGGGGAGTGTAAGAGGTGAAAGATTCTGCTCTGCCGTCTCTGAGATGTAACTCTTACGTGCCCAAGTTCAGATGGTGAAGACTGAATGGTAAAGACCACCAGGATTCGTCCAGTTCACGTCAAAGTGCATTTATTACAAATTCAGAGGTAGATTACACACGTGAAGTTGTCATGATCATGGGACCATACTCGGCGCAGTCAAACACCGTTCCGAGAGTGACCTCCCGATCTAAGAGCATTGGTTGGTCATACGCAGATGTGATGTAATCTTTTCCCTAGATCGGCCTATTGTTGACAACTAGCCATCCCACCCACATTCCCTCAGTACGCTGAGTTCTTGGAGAGAGGAGGAGTGGATCCAAACTACAAGGAATGAATTACGGCCTGGGAAATAATGGAGAGTATTTTCACTAGAGCAAAGGAATTTACTAATAGCGCCTTGACTGTGGTTTACTATAAGCATAATGTAGTGTAAGCGTGCCATCCCATCAGGAGCTACAAGAGAAAAATTGATTTCTATTTAAAAGTGTTTTCTGATACATAAGCAGGTTCAAAATGGATGTGCCCTGTGTCTGCTCACACTAGGTTTGGTTTATATTTTAAAAGAATATTTTGAGTGGAGCCAAAAAAAAAAGAAAAAGCTTAAATATAGCAGTAGTATTCAAATTATTCTTATCTAATAGTCTGTGCATTATGCATAAAACCACGCTCACTATTGATTTCTGTGGGATTGTATTTTCAGTTTAGGCTCAGGTTGAATGTAATGTGCTCAGTTGCAGTATTTTATAGAGGCATACACGGAAGAATGAACCTTATTTTTGTTCTATGCTCTTAACTTTCTCAATGAAGGTTTAATTCAATTTGATTAGCACAAACAAATAGATATATTCCTATTAAATGTGTTAACGGTGGAAGTTTAAATTGTATAACTCTTGATTAAATTTGCTGTTGGTGGAAGAATCATCCACACAGCAGAGACGAAGAAACTCTAGAAATATAAACCTTCACCAGACTAGGCTCACAGATATAAAACCAGAGTGTGTCTTCAACTGGAAACCCTACCGTTCTTAAGTTACTCTTGAGGTTGGACTATTTCTAAAACAGGACTTACCCAGACAGATGGAGTGGGTGAATGGATTCATCACTGCTAGGCCATCACCAAAAATAACCGTGGTTAGCATTCCCATGTGCAAAAAGATTATGACACACACATAAGCTGTAATGTGCCCACCACTGCTCAGATGACGGCTGCCAGAGTGATGATGGTACCACACACCAAAGGTCACAAAAAAGTCAACGTAAACGCCAGTGTTTGCTGTTAATACGAGATGCAGAAACCAGGAAGCAGTTATTCCTAAAAAGAATAGTTCAACTCCACCTCAACAGAACTATCTCACTCCCCTTTATCACAACCTCAGCAGCCAAACCATCTCACAATCCTCCATCTTCTCCTGAGCAGCAGAACCATCTCATTCTCCTAACCCATGATCACCTCTGCAGCAGAACCATATATCTAACCTCCACCACCACCACAACAGAACCAAATCACTCTTTTGCATCTCCACCTCAACAGAACTATCTCACTTCCCTCCATCACTACCACATCAGCAGAAGAACTATCTGGTTCTCTGTCTACATCATAACCTCAACAACTGAACCATCTCAGCTTTTTGCATCACCACCTTAGTATCAACAATATCTCACTCCCCTCTATCACCACATCAACACCTGAATAATTCACTATCCTCCATCACCACCTTTGCAGCAGAACCATCTCTCTCTCATCCACCTCAACAGCAGAGCAGTGTACTCTTGTTATTCCCAAAAAGAATAGTTCAGTTTTTTTGGATTCAAAGATTAGCACACTGATCTAACTGCCTGTTGTTCCAAAGCTGATCTGATGCAGATGCTTAAAAATATATGTACTTTGTAGGATTTTTCAAACGCCGTGGATAAGAACAGTTTGATTATATTTTAGATCAAAGAGACTCATGAATTCTTGAACTGCAGAACACATAAAAAAAGTGTCAACACTATTGCTTCGCCTGTGCCTGTGTACATGCCAAAGTTGATTTGTTCTCCCATATCTGTGTTTGAACATCAATAATCTCTACACATGTGAAATATTTTTGGACGTCTATAACCAAAATCCAAATCTGAATGAATTCCTTTCATCCGCCTTGTGTTTCAAATACAATTGCTGGATCAGACCAAAAAAACATGTTTTTGACGTCAAATTCTGAGTTTTAAGATGCTTTTAATCTAGCCTTGAATATCACCATCTTAAAGCACCTTTGAGAGCCAGTTAAAATATGTACAGTCCACAATCTGAAGATAAGGTCATGACCACTGTAATATTTATTTACATATAATACCACAAACAGGTGATTAGTGCAGCCAGCCATATGCCAGTGTCAAGAGATAATTAAAACGAAGCCATATTGTGAAACTATACCCAATGGCCAAGCTCTATAAGCTGTATTGTAAACTGTTGAAGCTGAAACTGTGAAGGGAAAAATAATACATTTCATGACCTGACAAAGCTGTCATCTATGTTTACTGTGTACCATATTTGAGATTGACAAAGACACAATAACTATAAATGTAAAAACATACAGCATGTAATTGATTGGCTGAGAAGGGACAATTACTCTGCATTAGCCTCTGCATTTCCAAAGGTAGTTTGTCATGCTTGTAGCTGAGTTGTACGTGGTATCTTTAATATATCAGCGAAACCTTGATATTATGGAATCACGTTGGTCTGTGCCCGCAGATCTTACGCGTGAACGCAATAACTCAAAAACAAATTGCCGGATCAGTTTCAACTTTTGCACAAAGGTACGTATCATAAAGATGCTGAACTGGATTGATTTTGGTACTTCTACTATGATTTTAAATTAATGAACTAATTAATGCCCTGAAGCACTTTAATTGAGCCATTAATCCTGCTGAACATAAACAAAATCCCATGAATTTTGGTACAGTGATCTGGGCTAGTGTATATTTAATGTAAGTAGGCAAAGTACAGAGGTCAAATAAAGAATGCCTCTATAACGACCCCATGTTTCTGACCTTATAGACTGAAAAAATAATGTAGTTTTCAGGAAATTAACAAAATTTGGCAAAAAAACATCCTTCACAAACATCAATCCCATGTTTGTCATGGTTTGGGGGCGGGGCCTCTTAATTGTTCGTTAACAATATAAAAGCCCTTAGAAATCACACAATGTCTGATTAAGGTTGCCCGTTGGTGCCATAGCAGTTGTGGCAGTTTTGCAGATATCCACCTTGCTGTCTGGTATGATAGCGTAGGTCTAGTTTTAATATTGTCTGAGGGAATGTCATACACATTTAAGTATGATTCCTAGTAAAAATATGAACAGTCACTTGAACAAAAGAAATTCTGTGATGTTTTTCATCAATGTACAAATTCTTAATTTCATACCAACCAATTGGAAATATTTTTCTACATAACATCCACATTGCAACCTCGCTAATAAAAAGCATTTCCAAATTCTCCCAGTTCTCTTTCTGTCTCTAACAGTGAGACACTGCACTGCTTATATCTACTTCAAGACTAAAAATAGTCCTCGGCACACAATATAGAGCTCGGAGGCAATCACAGGTTTTGGGACGATTCAAGGATGACATTTCACTGATTATGCTTAAAGTCATAGATAAAGCTTTTTCTTACCACGGGACATGTACAGTTGGATAAAACAAGTCACCCACTCACTGCCATGCTGCTCTAGTCGATGCACATGTCACTGAGAGCTAGAGACACTGACGACTGGCTTCAAAAATGACATATTTAATTTGTCTGAGGCAAAATGTGAAAAAAAAAATTAGTTCCACCCATCACCACCTCAGCAGAAGAACCATCTTTGTCTCCTTCATCACCCCAGCAGCAGCAACACCATCTCATTCTCCTTCTCCACAATCACCTCTGCAGCAGAACCATATTACTATCCACCACCACAACAGTACCATCTCACCTTTTTGCATCACCACCTCAACAGAACTATCTCACACTCCTTTATCACAATCTCAGCAGCCAAACCATCTCACAATCCTCCATCTCCTCCTGTGCAGGATAATCATCTCACATTCCTCCATCACTACCTCAGCAACAGCAGAACTATCTGATTCCCCGTCTACATCATCATCTCAACAACAGAACCATCTCATCCTTTTGCATCACCACCTCAGTATCAACCATATCTCACTCTCCTCTATCACCACATCAACACCAGAATCATTTCACTATCCTCCTTCACAACACCTGAGCAGCAGAATTATCTCAGTCTCCTCCATCACAACCTCACCAGCAGAACATCTCACTCTCCTAAGTCCTAACATAACCTGAGCTGCAGAAGTATATGACTCCTTCATCACCAATACAACAACAAAAACATCACCACCATAGCAGCAGAACCATCTCTCTCTCATCCACCCCAAAAGCAGAGAAGCATACTCTTGTCCATGCCATCACTACCCAAGCAAATATTATCCAAACATTTTGAGTCTCTTCTATTTGAACTTTTCTGTATTTAAAATAGTCATATTAGCAATGTTCACTCACAGCTTCTTGTGTGTAGAATGATATGACTATTTGCCCACTCTGATATACAAAGCCAGACTATATAAAATGTGCCCCAGACAGTACAATTTAAATGCGATCTACTGAGGATTTGTTGATCTATTTTAGCTTGACACACAAAGCATAAAGGGTTTATACTGACATTGTTAGTGGATTACTGTTACATGCACAGTGTGAGCCAGCAGCATTTAAATTAAAAGGTGCACCGTGTAGGGTTTAGAGGTCTATTCGTAGAGATGGCGTATAGAGTTTGTAATTATGTTTTCATTAGTGCAGGATAACAAGAATTTTTTGCTTCGACATGGTTCTTGACTCCATCTCAATTGTTATTTTTTGCTTGGATCAGAAGTGACAGGCAGTGAATAGAGAAAAAGCATTATCAGGTATTAAATGTTCCTTTAATATAACCTCTGTGGTCATTGATGTCATCGTATCTGTATATGCCATGACTGTTTTATGTGTGTCTGATCAAACATCTGACTTGACACCACTTGACATCTATAACCAAAAACTCGGGAATCTTTTGATGATCTACAAATGTTTTTGAACTTTATTTGATCAAATTGACTCAGCATGTTGACGTCAAAGTATGCGTTGAATCCTATATTAATCGGTATTAATCGTGCATTGAATCCTATATTAGTCTTGAATAACGTGACTGACATGGGCTACATTGAAAACAACTATGACGTCATTGTTACAAGAGTCAAGATCTTTTTATCAAAGGCGGCAGTGTAATAGTAAAGGTAAACTTTAAAAAAAAACAGATTTGTTTGTATTTTTACCCTGAAGAACTTAATAATGCAGTCTTTGATCTCTTCATTTCTGCCTCTTTTTGTTCTATAGGCTCTTTAAGCTGATACATCATCACCTTATGTAAATTCACATAAGCATTTTATAAAACTCCGGTGTATTGCACTTTATAACAGTAAGCAATTTTAACATCTGTTCCTCTTTTGTGCTCTGCCGATAACAGCCTGGCCCTTGAAGCAGTTTGATGTGTATTGGTAATGAAAGACAAATAATAAACTCTATGTTATTTAAATGAAAGATTACTTCATGATGTCAAACACTATTGCTCTTTGCTGGGAGCATAACTTTGTGATATGCTTATATTATTAGATGAGCTCGCCACCTCCGACATGTCGTTGTAACCCTAAGTTTAACCCCATGAGGTTATTCAGGGGACCTCGGGCCTTCCATCACCACACACAAAATGTAACTTTTATACTAATTATAGTTATTCTCGAGAGGAATCAGCTGAGGTGGCTCGGGCATCTGTTTCGGATGCCCCCTGGCCGCCTCCCCCGGGAGGTGTTTCAGGCAGGTCCAACCGGAAGGAGGCCCCGGGGAAGACCCAGGACACGCTGGAGGGACCATGTCTCTCGGCTGGCCTGGGAACGCCTCGGGATTCCTCCGGAAGAGCTGGAGGAAGTGTCTGGGGAGAGAGAAGTCTGGGCG
>JAVQKC010029059.1:0-27163 GCA_036025475.1 Philypnodon macrostomus | reverse complement strand
TGCACATACTTTGCCCGATTAGGCTCAAACCTGAAATACCTAATTACCCCCCGGCCCTGAACACATCTGACTAATATGATGGCAGTTACCTCTATAGGGCCACCTATAGACTGAAAGAAAAATGTAGCTTTAGCGAATTTTCTAAATTTGGCAAAAACATTCTTCACAAACATCCAGACAAATCAAAAAAGTCAAATAGACCTATGACGTATGGGGCAGACGTATGGGGCAGACGTATGGGGCCGTTTCGCCGATATACACGTTGCTGTCGGGGACGACAGCACAGGCCTAGTTATAGTTATAGTCATCAAACATCAAACACTGTCCAAATACATTGTAAAGCACAATAAAAATACATTGGCATATTCAAAGAGGTTGTACTGCAGAAATGTAGTCAAATATAAAGTGGAAGTTGAATGAAACGCCACTTAAAAGAGCTAAGAGATCAAATATGAGGAAAAAAATATATAAAATGGTGAATTCCCTTGCTCTAACAGAAATAAGTACGGTAAGTATGTACTTATTGAGTAGTACTTAAGTAGGTAATCATATTTAAAACTGTAAAAAAAAAAGATATGAAAAACATATTTGACAACTAGGATAATGCTCCATAAAATCTCTTTTGAATTCTAAATACACAAGTCACAGAGTGAGAATGAGTCGCACATATCAAAACTGTTCAGAGATGTAGTTTAACATTCTGTGTAGTGTAGTGTGTCATAGTGTCGCATGCATCATCAGATTATTAACAGAAATGTATTTTAATCAGTCGGCTGTTTTTGTGAGTTATCCAACTGGAGTGATTCAGTAAGGCTATAAAAACCTGAGATCACAAACGGTTTTGCTCTGAACCCTGTTCTTATCTTTGCAATTCATCACACAAACAATCGCTCAGTCACTCAGAGGCATCCCACTTGTTGTCAAGGCTGTCGTCCCAGGCTCTTTGGATTTTATCTTATACACTGGTTTATTAACGTGCTGGCTGTTGTCATTCACCCTGTCATAATTCACTCACACTCACGCCTTCTGTTGTGTTTATGTTACCTCGGCCACTCTTTGGAAGAGGAAGACTTTCAGGGACGTTCTTCTCCAATCAAGCGAACTGTCGCAGCCAAGGGAGTGCGTTGCTAGGCAACACTGAGGATCCGGTGACAGGGTTCAAATGGTGGTCTTGTTTCAGCAGGGAGCGTATTTTCACCGTCTATATCACTTTTTCATTACAAATTAATATTGCCTGGACGTTATGAAGGCTTGGTGACATAAATCTTGACTATACATAATTCAAAACACTGGATTTGGAATGGTTGTTAAAACCTGACTATGGTAGAAATTATAGCAATTTATGTGTTATAAATTATGGAGCTTTATATGTACTAAATTTATGAGCAATATGAAGACTGCATCTTGTTAAATGTATTGAAGAAATGAAAACTTTTTACATAGAAACTTCCCTTCATGTCCGAATATGTTTCTATTCCAAAGGTTGGAGTCTGAGAAGGCCAGAGCCTCGGTGCAGGCCCAGTCTGCTGCACAGTCTCAGGTGAAGGATGAAGTGTCCAGGATCCTGTCCACAGAGCGAGCTGCAGCTCAGGACAACCTCCAACAGGCCATTGTCAGAGAGCGGATTTCTACAGAGGACGAGAGGCTCCGCGCACAGCTCTACGTAAGTCAACACACACATGCATACTAATGAGAGTGTTTTTTGTTTTTTTTACTATAATGATCTCTTGACTTGTACATATCTACCGCAGTAAATGACTGGTCAAGGGTGACAAAAGGGAATGTGCATATTTACAAATACTTTAATATCATTAACTTGAAAGCGTAGCATCTTGTTAAGAGAACTTATTCAGGCTTAGGGCTGCATCTGAAAAGAATATTAAAATATCAATCTAGATCAGGTAATTGGAAACAAAGTTAAAAAGCCATTGTAGCTGCATTCACATATTGATAGTTTGATATCTTTGTCCTCTTCATCCTGGGGCATTATGGAGCCTTCATTTTGGGCTGCCTGTGTCTTTATTTCCTCTAAATTGCCCTTGTAGACACATTCTTCAACACACAGACAGCATATTGTTTTCAAAAAGAAAACATATTTTCCCCGGAGTGTGGCCGCTGTTTACAAACCTGTGCTATTGATTATATAGCTCATTTCACACGCTCATCGCTGTAATAGAAAAATGAATCATTTTGTTGAGAGGGTAGAGGAGGAGCGTTTATGTGACTTCGTGTATAAGGGATCCCTCAATTGGAACGATCAAATCAAATGAAAAAGAAGACGTATGATGTGATGTATTTCTCCCTTCTGCATTTGAAAAGATCATAATTTTTTTTCTTTCTGAAATGTTTAGACTGTGTTAGCTGAACTGCAGTTGGAGGGCAATGCTTGTAACCCCAAGGCTAACCTGGGGCCATTAGCAAATTTTGAAACTTCAGAACTTATTTATGTTTGCTTCAAAGTTTTATTTACTTAGAGATCCCTACTTGTTGAATTCTTCATTCATGTGCATGTGTGATAATACAGTCTATTTGTCTATTCTTATGGAGCGCTGGAGTTTTTTACAGAACATGGCAGGTTATCAGTGGAGGCACAGTGCTGTTGATAACTCTCATGTAATTGTCAACCCTGACTCCTCAGCTCAGCCAAAGCTTTCCATTTTAAAGGACAGCCACTTGCCCGAGACAGCTCCCATCTATTGTTATTTCTCTCTGTTTGTCAAACTCCAAGACTTTCCTCTACCCACAGTAAACTTATCTTTGATGAAACATAAAGCATGTTTTATGGCCTTTCCTGTGGGCGTTGTATGTCTGTATCTCACTGCGAGATGCATTTCTCAAAAACAGAGCTCAAAATCAGCTTCATAGATGTACCACAGCACTTCTCTATATATGCAAATCTTTCTGAAAAGTTTTCCCTCTTGTGCAGTGATTTTAACAACTGCTTTCATTACTGCACGCCCACACACTGCAGCCTGTTCCATGAAGTTGTAATGCACATAAGTGATAGTAATTGGTAGATGAAATCGCTGCTGACTGATGGGTGAAGTCAATATCGTGATGGAGGACGCACTTGTGGGAGAGGCTGTGGTTTGCTATTCCAGGCACATAATCTGGTGGCTGATAGTGCTTTTTAAAGGTGATTTGTTTTGTTCCCCTTTTTCCTTGTAAACCTGTCAACACCTCAGGTATTATCTCCGGCCTATGCATTTATGACCTGTAAGCAGTTATTTATAACTTATGATAAAATCTGGTATTTTTTATTAGAGCTGTCTCTTGCTCCTGTTTTCAAGCAACAGCAATGTGTGTTATTTGTCTGCTCCCGAGGATGGCTTTTTTATGGAAAAAGTGTTTTGAAAATCTACTGTGATTTAAGTGCCAATAGAAGTGACATTGTTTTTGCTATTGGTGACTACAAGGAAGAAATAAACCAAATATATGAGTCATGTAAATTAATTTTCGGTGGTCATCGAAATACTACAGAATTTACTTCAAAAACTTTAGAGGACGTTTAGACTACTGAATTCTGTTGTTTTTTGTGAAACTACAGCAAATATATTGTGAGAAAAACACAGTTTGAGACAGTGGGAGCGAGTATAGCGCCTATTCTTTTTAATGTATTTTTACTAATTTACAAAAGTTTTGTAGCTCGAGGTCTGTAGTATGCCTTTACAAGCTGAACACTGTCAATACTGTCAAGATTATTTAGTAATTGATGTTCCACGCTTATGTCTGCTGCTCACTCTGACTGCAGGCTGCAGTTTGGACAGGGTCATGATCACTACGGCCCACTTTCTCCCTCTGCTCTTCTATGTGCTGCTCTGAGAGGAGGGTGTCATCCAAATCCAGAGATACACTCTCTGGCCAAAACAGTAGTGTAATTAATCCACGTTAATTGATCAATAACGCATCAATTATTTTTGATTAATTGCATGCGTTAACATTTTTTTTCCAGTATTGTTTGAATTCACTTGCTTTATTCTGCTTTTGTGCTTCTATTGCCAGTGTAAAATCCGTCAAAACATTAGTCTCTGACAGCTCTAGTTCTGGTGTTTGTTATCTAGAAGAGTATTGATTTGTGCTTCTCATTAAGATTCGGGTCACAGCGAGTTGCAGGACCCATACAATACCTCATCTACTTCACCATTCAATGACAATGACACAATGAGGCGCTGTAGCATGGCAACATTGCATCTATCTGCCTATTACAGGTTGGGCCATACTTTTCCATACATTGGAAAAATAAACTTTTTATATTGGACAACTGTTTTTATTTATATAATGTGCTCTACATGATTGCCATTGTTTCTGCTAACTGCCGAATCACATAGGATGAGCAGTTAACAGAAACGATTATTATTATTAAGCACATCAATAATATACATTATACATTTTCCTATGTATGAAATGTGACCCACTCTGTAGTATAGTTGTTGTATAATAATATTATGGTCTTAATGTGTGAAATTGAAATGAGTGAAATTTACACTCAAAACATTAGAAACCTAAATTTACATAGCTGATGTGTGAAAGAGCACATACCCAAATACCAATCATATCATTACAGCAATACTAGTTGTTACTGTACATACAGTATGTAGTTATCGCATAGAATTTATATGAGGTGCACTTATTCAACATCATTACTTCATGTTTTGAGTAACATGTCAGCATGATTATGGTTATACAGGCCACTCTCAGTTGTAGGTGGTTCTTGCTGGAGCTCACTGGAGACTTGTCCTTCAAGGCTTTCCTAGCACCAGTCACTCCTTCCCCCTGACAGGCTGAGTGGCAGCAGCCAGCCCGCCAGTCTCCCAGTAATTGAAACTTCACAGCAGTGTGGACGTATTTGTGTGTTTCCGCTGTCATTGTTGCATGGTTCCTAGGGTTCTGTTTTCTGAGAGGAACATGTTCATTGTCAACACTTGCACATGTTCTGCCACTCAGGGGGTGTCACTGTAGAAAAAGAATACATCTCTACATTCCTATTTAGTAACTAGAATTACTGTGTAATAGAGATTACTGCTTTTGGTAACATTTCAGTTTGAAGAATGGCTGCTCAAGAGAATCCAACTTGCTACCACCATCCAAATGCATGCAGCTGTTAAGTAACTGGTGAATCTAAACTAGGCGAAATGGCCCATATGTCAGCCCCAAATGCTATGGCACCAACAACCCCAGTTTTTTTATATTGTTAACAAGCAATTAAGAGGCCCCAGTCCAAAATCATGAACAATATGGGAAGGGTCTATTTGACTCAGGATGTTTCTGAAGGATGTTTTTGGCTAACTTTTACTTACCACTTTAACTTTACTTTTCAATCTATAGGGGGCGCTATTGAGGTAACTGGCATCATATTGGTCAGATGTGTTCAGGGCCGGGGGGGTATTTAGGTGTTTCAGGTTTGTGCCTAATTGGGCAAATTTGTTAGAGGCTGTCAAATATACCTGACCTCCCAATTTCAAACCAATATGGCCGACTTACTGTTTGTTGCAGGGCCAGTGTCCCATAGGGGGGAAAAAATAAGGGCGCTATTGCGGTATTCTTTATTTGATCTCTGTAATTTGCATATGTACATTAAATATACACTTGCCCGGATCACTGCCAAAATTCATAAGATCGGTTTATGTTCATCAGAATAAATTATTCAAATAAAGGGCTCCAGGGGATTAATTAGTTAATTACTTAATTAACATTCATTGTAGAAGTACCAAAATCAATCCTGTGTATAAAATTTTAAAGTGATCCGGCAATTTGTTTTTGAGTTATCGCGTTAACACGTAGGATCTGCGGGCGGAGGTGATTCCATAATATTACCGGCATTTCGGCCGTTTTCGCTGATATAATTACCCATAGTGAATGAATGTCTGTTTGTGTATATCTCTGTGACAGTCTAAAGTCATGAATAAGCAAAAGATGAATGAACTAGAAAGCACTCAAGAGTGCAGACTCAGCTAATTTCCCCTATATACACTTGAGAATAGAACCTTTTGTGGGACTAGACACCTCCAGAAAAAAACTTAAACAACTTCTATTGATGACCTTAATTAAAAATCATTCAAATTGTCTTAACAATGAGAGGTTATTAAAACCATAGAAACAACACTAATGGTCTAATAAAACAATGGCACCTGGCACAGAACATGTCTCAAAAATATTATACATTAGCACTAGTTTTGGTTTGTTTAAGAGCACTTTCTGTGAAGAATGGGGGAGGGAACTCTTGCCCCCCTTGTGTTGTATTGGCATGCCTCTGGGCTAACGGATGGCAATCTTTGAAAAAATCTTGGATCCAGACAGTGTGCCGGATCACTCCTAATCAATTGTTCCTTGTGTCATTGCTGACCTTCGCTGAAAGTCTCATCCAAATCCGTACAGTTGCTTTGAGGAAAGTTGCTAACAGATGCCATTCTTTAAGAAAAAACTGATCCAGACGATGTTTCTGATCACACCCAAAATCTAATCAATTGTTCCTCATGTCATTCCTGACCTTTCCTTAAAGATCCATTTCCAGTTTTTCCTTTTTTTATTTTTCTCTGATTTCTAATTTTGCAAGTGTCTAACTGAAAATATTGGTGGATGAATGTATTAATTCAAAAACATTCATTTGGTCCAATAACCGTAATTAATATACATTTCTTATCATTCAGACCAATACCTTGTACTTTTGGTAGCTGGCAGGTGATCAGTTTTGCAGTTGGGCTTTGTGTGGTCTGTAAGTCATACAGTTTATTCATAATAAGCAGCCATCTGCCATTTTTCACAATATTTAAATTAAATAATAGACATTGTATATTCTACAACTTGGCTCCCTGTAGAGAAAAAGTGTCCCAGTGGCCAATCCATCACTGGCCTCAGCTTTTCACCCAGCCACACTCTAACCCGAGGCACACTTTTCAATCAAAGACACGTCATTAATCTTTCCTGGCTCTGAACACTGGTCCGGGTGAGGTCTACCTGACGGCAATGGTTTTGTTGTTTTGGCCACTGGTCTACAAACACTCAACTGTACCACAGTATACCACCTTTTTTGTTAATTTTTGAGCTGGCCAATATGAACACAATTTTATATCACAGCATTTTTTTATTATAACATTAATGTTAACTGTCCTGTTCTTTTCCACCTCTTTTTCACTGTTTTGAATTGCATTTCAATGCTTATGGTTTTAAGTTGTAAAAAAGGATGCATAATAGTTCAAATAAAATATACAGTCAAATATTCACAAGATGAGAACTATTTTATAGCTGTGCTTTCTAGTATAACGTGCTACTCGAGTGATAATGTTTAGCATTTTACAATTTGTTTGGACATCATGAAAATGGGATAGACTGTTTTATTCAGCTAAACCCAGGACCTTGTTGCACCTATCAGCCCTCCAGTTGTTTATTATGCTCTTGTCTTTTCCACTTTTTGTCTTTATCCCTCTTTCTCACACACACCACATAATGGGCATTTACCAGTCACTAATGTGATGTTCTGTGATTTTTCCACTACCTCTGCATCACAGCAAGAGATAATGCAGCATAGCGAGTGTGTTTGTTTGCTCCTTACACACATACACACCTACACACCAGTCTTGTCCATCTTGTCAAAGCTCCCAGAGAAAATCAGTACCTGCTCTTTCCTTAAACTGTTCCATTTGATGCTTGGCTGCCTTGAAAATTACTTTGGGTAAAGCTTAACATTTTAATGCCCACACCTCTTTCCACGGATGGTCTAGCCATATGAGAACTGCAGTCTTCAGCAAAATATAAACCTTTTTTGTGTACTTGAGTTTCACATCAACGTATTGGGTGCTGATGACTGGTCCTAACTGATAATGGAACAACAATTAATTGTCCCTGTATTAAAGGACATTTGATGATTTTAGAAATAGTACATGTTGAGGTTAAAATCAATCATTTCTAGCATTCCTAGACGCTGAAGTAAAAAAAATTTACATGTAAGAGGCCATTAAATTAACCATTATCCAGTTTATTATCATTTTACTCTATGTTGTAAAAACACAAAGCACCTGTTGGTATTTGCATGGTGTTTATCTAATATCTGATCACAATATTGTGTTTGCATTTTAGATTCTTAAAATTTCCCAAGTGGACTACTCTAAAATAAATTGTCTATTTTGCACAAACTCCTCCTCTTGCCTTCCTTTTTTTCTTATTGGCGGACCCTTTGACAGTTTCCTTCAGACAGTCAGACAATCCATACTACATCTGCTCTTCAACTCACTGCTGTGCCTCTCTTCCCAACTCTATCTCTGTGCTTTGTCTTGGCGGGTGTCCACTCGTCAGTCCTTTACATATGGACGGGTGTAGCAGGACCGGGCGCAGGGTGTGGTGCCACACACTGTGCCAGTGTTGGGGCTGGAGGCAGGTCAGGCTCTAATTGGCAGAGCTGGTTTTGGCACTCGCTGCCAGGTCTTCACACTGTCTGGATAATTGGCACTGCCAGAGAGTAGCGTTGGGCTCGAGAAAGGCAGTGCTTCGATTGATGGATGGATACTGGTGTCAGAAAGGCTTCTTTCTGACGTGAGAGCTTGTGCAGTCAATTTACTGCCTTGGCGTCAATGGCAAAGACATTTGTTACATATGTGCTTGTTCTCATTTATTCTAAACATTATGGACCTCTGACTCATTAAAATACATTTATGTACTACTACCAGTCCACTAACTAGGAGTTATGAAACACACGTCAATTCAGCTTTGAATGTAATTTCAGTGTAATACTTGACCCTACCTGTTCCACAGTTGGATGTTTTCGTTGGATTGCATAGTTGAAGTAGACACTAATTAAGATTGAGTTGTTGAAGTTCTTCAAGCGAACAGTAAGAATAGTGCTCTCAATATAGTTAATTGATCTGTTTTTCTTTCCATTTTAGAAAACTATGAAGATTATTATTAGTGAAACATAAGAGTTTTGTAAGGTTACAGTTGACATTGGAAATCTTAAATGTTTCTGTCAATAAGAATTTAATTCACAGTGAGAGTGAGGTGTATTTGTGGATGTTTGTGTGGCAGATTTTCTCTTTTAAACCTCCACTTTATCTGTTGCTGTGTTTTCCCTTTGGCGCTGACAGTAGGGATGTATTAATGAGGTTCGGCTTGGCTAATGCTGCTGGAGGGAGAAGTTTGATTGAACGCTGGCAGGATTTTAAACATATGGATAGGGGTGGGTGATATGGCAATAAAAATGTATTCGATATATGAAGTTATGAGATTGAATTGTGATACAGTGCATTAATTTATGCTCTGCTCTTCACTGTCATTTTTACTGTAACAATGCCAGTTTTTGTATAAATAAATACAAGTATTACGATTAACACGGGATGGATTGGCTGTACACTGAATTTGTAGTTAAAAAGGTTTTCTGAAGACACTGAAAGCAGTAGTTTGCTGTGTAAGACAAAAAACACAAAACTGAACTAACATCATAATAAAATGGAAATTGTGACCTTACTCGTGGTATTATATTTTTCGCCCACACCTACATATTGATGAGTGTGAATATGCCAGGGGAGTCAATGGCAAAATGAGCAGCCAAATATTTGTTAAAGTGTGAGAATGGAACATTGTCTAATTTCTTCCAAAACCAGCCTATCCATCCATTTGCCTCCTGCCCAATTTAGGATATAAATGTCCCGATTAAAAGTGCCTGTTCACATACAGTGTATCCGGAAATCCAGCGCTTCGTTGACCCTTGTTGGGTCATTTGTTCCTGTTTGTCCATATAGTTAATGATAAAAGTATCCAAAAATGTTAAACCATCACCACCTATACAGAGAGAATAAATCCATCAAGTAAACTCAAATAAAGGTTCACTTTGGGTGCTTTAATTCTAATTGAGTTTTTACAGTAGTACTGACTGGATAAAGTTGATTTTGGACACCAAAGGCTATAGACCTAAGCTGGGTGTATTAACTCATTATGTATTTAGTAGCATACATTCTTCCAGGTAAGCCACTGAGAGATGGGAGAAAATGCATAATCTAGTGGGTATTATAAATGCAGAGGTGACCCTGAACAGACGGACACAGGGATATAGACAGAAGTGAAGGTGGACAGTGGCCCCCTCCCGGCTTTATCAGGCCTGGAAGTACCACCTGCTGCTCTGTGAAATGAATATGCATTAATGCACAGCATGGGCACACCCTGACAATCATACAGTAGGCCTACACCATCAGCATAAAAAGATGGCATTTTCATCAAGAGAGTTTAAATTTATAAAATAGTTTTTTACAATAATGTGCAGATGTTTTAGGTAAGTCTGAAGCTGTTGTGTACAATTTTGAAGGACAGGTAGGTTCCTCCCACTTTTTCACTATTGGTTGTAGGCTCCTCAATTATGTTTGGATGAAGTTTGTAGGGCTAAACTGGGTAACGCCAAAGGAATTAGTCTATATATTATAATCATAGGATACTATATAAATGCTGGCTCCAGATGGTGATCCAGGCAACAATGATTTTGTTTTTCTCACTGAATTTTGATACAAATAAATACAAAGATTTCTAAACTTATTATCTCTTACCTATAACATTTGCTGTATGTGGGTACATGTTGAGAAAGGGATCATCACATGCAGTCCAGTGTCCCCACCACATCCTGGGGCTGTCACCATCTCTCAGCATGTCTTCTCCTATTGTCTTTCAATCTCTGTTTGTCTCCTGCTCCCTCCCAGTGGTTGTTTCTTCTTTTATTTCTCTCGTTCACTTGGCTCCCTGGGGACATCTGTTGTCCAAAGGCAATATGCCTCGCTCCACTCACAGGTCATTCACTGTGTCCTCTGCCGTCAAGAAAAGGAATTTTCCGCCTCTGCTCTACGTGTGTGCTGGCATTCTCCACACTTGTTTATTCTGTCACCTCCTTCCTCTGTATCATATTATACCCTCTTCTGACCACTAAACAGTGATGTGATCAGGAATAGAATTTAGAATGCATAGTTTTCTTCTTCTTAAGGTTTCGCTCAATAAATCGGCATGCACAACATTTATGTCTTGGATAATTTCTTTGTGATTCCACATTTATAAATACTTATTCCTTTCCATTATAATAGTAAACATTATTACTGTATACCACAGTAATAATTACATGCACTGAAATACCTTGAATGGTGAGAAAACTGGAAAGCTCCAGTTGAAGTGAAACTTAAC
This sequence comes from Philypnodon macrostomus, assembly GCA_036025475.1. Taxonomy (NCBI): domain Eukaryota; kingdom Metazoa; phylum Chordata; class Actinopteri; order Gobiiformes; family Eleotridae; genus Philypnodon; species Philypnodon macrostomus. Next base: position 16,018 of record JAVQKC010029059.1, on the reverse strand, counting down.
CTAAAGTTTACAACACTCATTTTGCATCTGAACTTTTATTGTTTGCAATGACCTTGTTTGTTTACATAAATCTCTTTCTGTGCAGCCCTCTGATGCAACTTTGTTGTGATATAGGGCTATACAAATAAAAGTGACAAGCCTTTCCAGTCAGACCAGGAAATGATGGGTATATTTGCAAATGTTTATTTTACTGGCCTCATAATTATAATTGCTCCCCCAACACAACCATACACTTATACATAGTCATATAATATCAAATGACTACACCTATTCAAAATCTCTTTATTAAACATTAGACATCCAATCCTACCCTAAACTTTTATCCATGAGGTCAACATCAGAGAAATGTAAGCAGACATGGCCAATGCTGCAACAGAAACTTTCAGTTTTCATGGCACCCTTTCCTACTCCAGTAAACACTGAACATTGCTTTCATTACAAGCATAATTAGAACATGCTATTATTTATCTTCACTATTCTTCGTTTATTTATTCAATGCAATAAAGCCTGTATTCAATAGTCCCAAAGAATTTGTAACTGTGCTGCTGCACTCTCTTTCATGTGGTTGCAAATCCTATGTTGTACATGTGTTTCTTTAAGTTGAATTGATACATTGTTAGTTCATCTTCTAGACCCTCTGAATATGTCTTATACTGTTCCTTGCACCCACAACCTCATTGTCTTATGGTCACATTGTTCTCTACACGTCTCTGTGTTCCCACATTGGAGCAGACTACGTTCAAACATGCCCCTCAATGTCTTGGTAATGAACCTGCAGCTCCTCGTCTCCTGTTCCCCATGTGCTGGACATGACAGATGACTGGGGACCTCCAGAGGGTCCCTCCCCAGGGCTCCAGATAAAGGCGGCTCCAACCACAAGATGATCAATCAATCAGTTTACACCGCAGGCGCCTGATCAGCCAATTAATCAATCTGTAAGCCAGCAGATGTTGTGGCTGTCCCTCAGTGAAGGATCTGGCAGTGCAGCAGCCGAGATGGTGCCTCCAACAAAGGCCAGGGGGTTTCATATGTCCATGAGGAGAAAGAGTGATTTTTCATTTTTCTGTCTAGATGTAAATCCCATTCATATGGTATTTTGTGAAACTTTCTCAAGTTTCTGAAAACATCTTCAAGGAGACATAACTTGAACTTTGTCCAATTTTTAATACCACATCTTGGTATCTAAAGAAAATGTACTATCATTTAGGGACTAATTTGGGGTGAGGTGTAAAATAGATGTAAATGTGTGAGTGGGCTGACACCTGTCCCAGGACCTTTATGACCTGCTGTTTCAGACCACGCTCCCATTGACCTGTGTCCACAGTGAATGAACTACACAACACCAGCAGGACTCTTCGTTTTAACATGTCCTTAATCAGTCAGCAGTTAAGATAAACGCACAAACACTGAGACACCCACACACTCACCACCTACGTAAGTTAACCGCCTCCTGGTCACTGTGCTGCCCCGGTCCCTGTCCTGAATAGCTCAGACCTTTGACCCCCGGGGTCAGGACATCATTATTCACTGTGCTAAAAGATCCCAGGAGAGACTGGCTCAGTCTGCAGCCTCAGGCAATTTGTCTGCTCGCCACTCAAGGTGCACTTTCAGTCAGTGTTTTTACTTTTATTTCTCAACTATTCTTGCCTCTGACTTAACCATCTCTATTACTAGCTAGCTTAAACCTAGTCTTGTGTGTTAATGTGTTTTGGAAAACCCTTGTGATGATAATAAGATAAAAAAAATTGAGGCATATTTGATTGAGTTACTTTACTCTGTTGGTTATGGGTATCTCTGCCAGTAAGGATCCCTTTAATTTATATGTACTATAGTGTATTATAGTGTACATTTTCAAGGGGCAATCGAAAATAGTCCTAACAACGCCTTTTTTGTGTCAAAGACTTGAGAAGTAGGTTTGGCTTCATTGCAGAAAAAGGTAGTAAACTGAAGACCTGACAAAAAACTTTCCATTTGTCTGTAGACATTCCTCTCACTGTCAAAAACGCACTCCTCTTTACAACTTCTTGTCATCCATATTCCATCCATCCATTGACCCCTCTTCCACCCTCTCATCTCATGCATGCTTTTCGCCCATTTCTGCCTCCATCCATCTCTAACCTTCAGCAGGCCACCTACACCTTCACCGTGCCAATTAACACCAGAGCACGGTTGCATTGCACCGATCTTTGACCCCTTCCACTGCGATGGGAGCACGTACTACCCGCGGCCGGCTGCTATAGTATTAGTTTGTCACACGGCCATTGTCACGGAGCTGTTTGATAGATGGGCCGCGGCACACAGCTATGACCCACCATCCAGCATGCAGCCACTCCGAGGCATTGATTATGATGCCAGTCATGACAGGGGTGAATCAAGCCTGAAGTTACACAGGCTGCGGTAGACAAAAAGTGTGTGCTGTTATGGATGAGGTGCTGTTAGTTAATGTGATGGGATTTGATTTGTGCTTTATTGATCAAAGTATGTTTCAAGATTATTTCCGTCCAGCGTGATTTATCAGCATGTGGCGGCAGACATGCAGTGTTAAGTCACCCCAGGTCTCTGTCAGTGAAGTGTGAAATGAAACTGTATGATAGACATACTGTAGCTGTTATAACAGTAGCTGGAACTGCAGTAGGACCTTTTGTCCTCTCTTGACAATAATACATTTTTCAAATTATTTCTGAAATAATTACTTGACATCTGTCATTTAAATTGTGGATCATCCTTCATTCATGATTTACTAATTTAGACAGTTTTTTTTTTTTTTACTAGAAAATTTGAGAGCTTCAGATAGCAATTAACTCTGCAGCCTAGAGACTGGCATTAAAGATGACTGGATATTGTTCCGTGTTGCTTGCTTATGAATAAATACTCAGTGAGCATTTTACAACCAATCATAACTACTGTGATTGCAATACCTTTCATTGCCAGCAAAAGTTCTAGTTCATGAGTGGAGATTTGTTAGACTATTCTTAGTACAGTCTGTCAACTTTGATTATTCGTTTATTCACATATAAATACATATATTATATATACTGTGTGTGTGTGTGTGTGTGTGCGTGCATGATTTCTCTTTTTCTTCAATTGGAATGTATTTAAATTAATGTAAGGTGAACATTTTGTACCCTATGCAGGTGAGAGGGAGATGGTGTTGAGGCGCAGATTGGTGGGAGTGCAGGAGGTGGGTGGAGACCTGACACAGCAAAAATGTGCTTATTTTCATCCTTCATCCTTCCTTCTCTGTTCCTCCTCCTCGTCTCCTGCCCTTAGTCCCAGCTCAAACTGCGGCAGTCGGCTAATTAAAAAACATGGCCGTCCTTAATTATTCAGCAACTGGCTAATTGATATTCACAGAGGCGTTCACCTCGCCTAAACGATCCGCTTAATCTGACCACCATGGTCTCACTTTCCGGCGCCTGTCACCCCCTTCGCCGCAGTGCTACTGTACATGCAAGACGAGAGCAGGAAGGAGACTGAAAAGTTTAGCTGGATTCTGGATTCTTTTACATTGGCGCAGCAGGGAATAGCTTTGGCATTATTCTCGTCTATGTCAAGGGTTGTTGCACAAGAAAATTAAATTGAGTCAGGCTGGATAGGAATTAGTCACAACAAATTACTTTATCTTTGCTTCTTGTGAACTTGTGAAGGAGGTTGGTTATTTATTTATCAAAAAGGATGTTTAATGACAGTGATCCATCAGTGTCAAGATTTCAAAGCCTAATAGATACAAGCAGCTCATGGTGTCTCTTTGTTTTGATCTCCAGCTATATGTGATATTCCAGACATATTGGAAAAGAAATTGTGCTAGTGCAGAAAATGCATATTGATGTTTCATTATATTCTTTCCCCTACAGGGACATTAGGTAAGTAAACATTAGGTGGTTTAGGACATATTGTAGTTATCCATGAATTATACAATCAGTTTTTACTGCTATTTTGTCCTTGGGCAAAACACTTCCTCCATCATGCTCGTGTTTGGAGAGGTCGTAGACTTGGTATGGCTGCCACATCTTGCTGAGTCTGGTCCTGGCCTTCTGTGGCTTCAAAGTGTGGGGCTACGGAGTGAATGAATAAGGACTCACTTGAAAAGGTGCTTGGAGAAAATCTTGAGGCCTTTGAAAGTGTAATAAATCCAATCTATTATAAATATATTTATTATTCACAATAACTTACATTTATTCAGTTATAACACGTCGTAAGCGTGTCTCTTGACAGGTGCCATTTTGGGGTCCTATATAAACGCTAATAATAATAAATACTATAAATAATAATACACTACTAATATTACGGTGAAGCATAGTACCGGTATGTATTACTCCGTGACGCTCCTGACTCCCCGGAGCTTTGTAGTTTACCGAAGTCGTACCTAAACATTTTGACGGAGCGCCTTAAGCGCTGTGTGCTACAAAATCGCTTGGAGGTCAGTAAACACAACCAGAATTAATCCATATATAAGGTGCTCCAGATTATAAGGCGCACTGTTGATTTTGGAGAAAATTAAAAGGTTTTTAATTTCGCCTTATAGTGCGGAAAATACGGTAGTAATTTGAAAAACAGTACTATGGAAATATCACATAAATACAGAAATACTTCTATACTATTTCTAGGGATGCATCCATACTAGGGATGTAACAATGCATGTCACATATCAGATGATCCACAAAGCCCAGATATCGGCACCAGTATCGGGACTGAAAAAGTCGGATCGGTGCATCTCTATTTCCATTTATTGTTTTGAACTTTTTTTCTTTAAGACAGTCCACTCAGGCTTTATGTCTCGTTTCAACAGCCTGCTCTCCACTTTTGACACCTTCAGTGATAAATTACTGTTTATTGTCCTCTCTTTGTTACTTATCTTTGTTTTTTATGCTTTCAAGTTCACTTTTAAGTACAGTATTGTTTGTATTATTCAGACTCCCACCATAATTCTTCCCTCTACCTTTCCTCAATTGTACCCGTCTCCTCCATCTTCGACCGTCTCTTCATTAGCTAAACAAAAGGTCCATAGGCAACAGTGAAGTCTAACCCATTGTGTAGCCCTTATTATAATTAGATTATCTTCAATGGGGTTAATCAGTCAGAAGTAATCCTGACTTAGTGTGTGTGTTAGTATTTATCAAAAAAAGTGGACCAAACCTGCTCATATGAAAATCGGACACATGCAGGGTGCACGCATGCCCCGATAAACACATACAGAAGACACAATCCCTTGGCACACATTTCTGTCACAACTTCTCCTCTTTTAATGACCCCTTTAGTTGCGCCTATAGTATACATTTATCTAGGGGCCGGCCTTGTGTTGGTACAGCTGCTCCTCTTGGTGAGACGGTGTGTGTGCTTCTTATCACTGTCTGAGCTGTTGTTTGTGTCTGGGCATCTTTTGTCTTTCAGTGCAAAGCCACAAAGTCTTTAGTCACCACCTTCTAGCGTAACATTCAGGTTTGGACACACTTGTGACAGTACACAGCCCTCTGCCAATCCTTTAGCCCGCCTCTCCCCCAAGTGTCTCATCCCTCTTCTCTTCCTGCGAAATTGAGATGTTGAGCGAGACAGGTTTCTGGCACCCCAGCCAGTGTAATCCAGTTTTGGGGTGGTGGTGGTTGGTGCGGGGGAACTTTTGCAGTCCATCCTGGAAGCCTTGATTGCATGCTGGTATCAATCCCACCTTTTAAAGGTCATAATCTACTTTTTGTAGTGGTCTTATGTTGTGTACTTTGAACTTCATTCCTTTGGTTTTCTGGTATATTAGGTTCTGGTATTTCTGTGTCTGATATTACTTTATGTATGTGCGATTCTTAACCAAGTAGTTTGTGCAATCTTGTCAATTACCAACTCTGGTAAAAGGTGATTTGGCATATTAAAATGGTTATATTACACTTTCCTACTTTATCTGACGCTTACGTCACACACACATTTCATACACATGCCTCCACACATATCATGCACATTTGCTAATCAAATTATTGCATTTTAGATACTTACTACTTGCATATTTTTTACATTTTTAAATGATAATCTGTGCACTAGTTTAGTTTGGAGCACCCCATCTTGACTTTGAAAGTTGCCTCCTCCCCTGATGCAAGGACAGGCCCGTGGTGACACTGCTCATCACAATGCATAGAGCATGCAGCTGAGCCTGCACTGTGCAGAGTATCCGAACACAGATGGTTATCGGTGCACTAGAGATTGGATGGGGTAATGCAACGTATTTCCTAGGTTAGATTTACTTTAGACCGACTCTGGCTCTGTTTAAAGAACTGCTTCAAGGCCCAGCATATGGCTAAATGGTGAGTTTTAATAAACTCATGTGCAGTTGGATTAATCCATAAGTCTATCTATCAGTGAAGCTGTATGGATATTACTGTTAGGACTGCATGAGTTTGGAGATGTGTACATATTTATGCCAGGGAGTGTTTCAGCATTTCACCTAGAGTCTCTGAAAACTAAACCTTTCCAAAAGTCCATGCTTGAATCAGTGCAGCATCCTCACTTTTTTCTCACTCTCTCGTTTTCCTCCAATGCTCCACTCTTTCAGGAGATCAGATGCAAGGTAAGTTTAGACTGTCTGATTTAGTTCTTACTCTAGTGCTTTCACTCACTCTTTCCGCATGATAAGAGTCAAGTATTTCTTTTCCATTTCATTTTTTTGACATCATACATTTTACTTCACCTGCTTCAGATTTTTACAGCTCTCAGACTGGAATTGCTTTGTAAATGGCAGAAAGATGGTAATTTAAGCTTATTACTGAAGCACTGTTAACAAAAACAAGTACTTAAAGTAATTGTTTTGTTTTTGTTAACAAAGTTCTGTGCTGTTTCAAAAACAGTGTTTTTACTGTGTTAAGTTTGGTTCATTTTAAACCACCTCATGTTAAAGGTGTAGTCTGTAATGTTTCCTAATATCTGAACCTGTGTACTAAAGTAAAACTTGACTGCTATTGGTCAAAGTGGTATCCCGCAAAGTCTGATTTGATGTTGCTGTAGAGGCCAGGGGAGGGACTAAAGTAAGATGATAATTATAACAAACTTATAGACTACACCTTTAACAATCTTATCCCCTAAATTATTTTCCATGATAGGGGAAAAGCTATCCTCAACATTTATTTTTGACACTCAGAGTGTGACTGAACATACAAATAGCTATCTAAGTAGACTAGACTATCACTATATATGAATCCCAAAATTATAGCTTATATTGTGCACTTAACTCTTTCATACAGCAGTTATATCTTGAAATCCTAAAGGACACATGGTCATACAGTATCTGCATTTATCAGCTAAAGAGTCATCCGTTTGTTTATTGAAGGTCACGGCTGAGGAAAGGACAGTAGAGATAGTGGGTAGCCTGTAAGTTAATTTATAGAAGTCTGGTTGTGACAGTGTATGTGTGAGATCTGATGTTATCCTCCTCACTAAATAGTGATAGAACAAAGGGGCAAAATAAAAGGAGAAAATCTATGGTAAAGCACACATGGTTCACGCAAGAGAGCTAAATCTATAGTTTTTAGTTGTTTTTTTTCCCATTTGGCCCAATAATTTAGACAATTTAAGAGGATGATAATAAAACAGGCATTCAAGTTGTTGTCCCAACAATGGTATTCATTAGTTTTATGTATATTTCCATTTGTGTATGTGTTATAATGGATTATTAAAAATGACAGGGCATTGCTGAACACTTAAGTAATGGTGTTTTTTTTTTCCTCTTCTCTTTGTGTGTCGTTTATACACATACAGGCCAAGCAGTTGGAAGCCATCGAAGCAGATCTGCAAAGACGAGACGTTTTCTACAGAGATCAGGTGGCCCGGCTGGAGGAGAGGGTAAGAAATGCACCAAAATATATCAATATATGTCAATGAAAAAATTATCATATTAAATATGTAAATCTTCTAAATATGCATAGAAAAGGCTAGCAGTGTATGTTTAAATTATTATACCCTGTTCATTTAATTTACAATAAAATCCGTGATCCCAAATATTGATTTCACTATATGCCTATACAATTTGCCGAATAACATCCATACCATTAGGAAATGTATTTTTGCATTACACTTCATTGTTATTTTTAAGAGGATGATGCACACTGAGGCCAGGTTGCGTCCTGCCTTGGGAAAGTTTTCATAAAATGGCTCAATTAATGCAAGATGCGCTCATTAAGAAGCTCAAGCTGCGCACACATTTGAGGCGACACACACAGCAGGCCTGGTCACCACTGATTTCATACATTTATTCTCTTCATCCTACTGCCCGCTGCTTTTGTTATCGTCCTAAACTCAAAGCCCAGTGTGCTGTGTATCTCTTTTGTTATTTACTTCTATGTAACCATCTTTCCTCTACCCCCTGTTTTTTATTTTTTTTTTACTTCTTATCTGACCTCTATTCTTGCGCTAAAGGATAAAGGGCTGCACCTCCTGTCATCCCAGTGTGCCTCCTCCTGTCCCTGAAAATGAACCTACCCTCACATTCCTTGCCAAACCAGTGTCCTGCGGAGGTGGACAAGGGTCAGCCGGCGCGCTTCGCCCACTTCAGAGGGCTGCTCCTGCTGGTCCCAGTGAGACACGGCTGTTAGGCGGAGGACGCAGGTCAAAAGCCCTGATAAAAGGGTATTAAAAAAGAATGCCCTCACGCTGCTCTCAAATCATAAGTGTATCTTGGAAAAGATTCAATGCTCCGTTTAATGTGGCCAAAATGATTTTTCAAGCTGTGAAGATTTTTGTCTCCTCAGGGGAGAGCAAGAAGTTAAACACTGATGGGGGGGGGGGATGCACACATTCTTTAAAACTGTCATTATGACCGCCAGAGGAGAAAACCCAAATCGAGTTAGTTTTTTTAATTTCTCTCTTTTTAAAGCCACATAATGTAACTTATGCCGTCTTGTGCTTCCTCTCCTTTCTCTTCACTGTACACATATCCAGACCAAGCTGTAACTAAACTTTAATAATAACAAAAGTGCTTGCATTTCAGGTTATACTTACTAACCTGAAATGCAATATATACTTCGCTCATAGGCGGTTGACCGTCTCCTCAGACTTACACTGTTCTAGAGGACAAGATATGGAAGCCTTTATCATGAAGAGTTGACCTAGCACTGAAATACCACCTACTGCAATATTTATTTAAATGTATAAACAAATATTGAAAGAGGCTATAGGTCTTACAAACCATACATACAGTACATGAGATTTACATTATATAATGATTAAGCTCTTACTATATACTAGTATGTTGTTAATTACAGAACAGAAAAGGGCAAAAACTGTTTAATGACAGTGTTGTACAACATGCTGTATATAGTTTTCTGGGACTAGTTTATATTGTAATGTGAAGCCATACACTTGGCTCCGTCCTTGTTATTATTTGGGCAGTTTGTATATAAGAGGTGATTGTAAGGGATGAGGTCAACGCTTCTGGTCAATATTCATTAAATCAAAGTGTCAACAATGGATCACCTTCACATCCCTGAGAGAAAGAGAAGAGGATGAAGGAGACCAAGTCCTAGAAATCTGCCAAAGCAGTCACAATAGATCATTATTTACATTCATTGATTTCCCTACACTGTTTTCCATTAGTCTTTGCTGGTGTCTTGAACCCATCCCTGTAACTATGGGCCTTAAGCTAGGCACATCACGGATATTGGCCAGTTAGTCGCAGAGACGCACAGAAACGAGCAACCTTTCTCTTTCACACACAGGGCTAACCACTCAGCCACTGTGTCCCCCACTTTTAAATAGTTACAAATAAATGTCTGATTCCCATCTCAAGTGAACATTTTATTTTCAGTCAGGACTGTGAAGGCACAAATCAAGAGAGGGAGCCAACTCTGTGTTTGGAGAGATGCTGTATGATCCTGTGTGTAACTAGGGATCAATGGTGGCCATATTGCATGTTGTCGTACTGTGCAGCGAGCGGCTTGGGACTCAATAGGGGGTGCAGCTTGTTTGGACTGCTGAAATAATGGTATTTTTTTCTCTTTTGGCCACAGTCGCTCTATTGGTGCTTTGTAACTTAGACTTTTGTTCACTTATTTTTCAGGAAGTAAAAACAAGTTTGGTTTACTCTGCACTAGTACACAGGCAATAAACCAGCTTTTTAACCTCTTTGGAGCAGAAGTAGATATTACTCATCAGTTGCATAACAATATATTAGTTATTCAAATCTTTGGGCTTAAATGGGTCATTTTTTTTATACTGAGGAAGATAAGAGCCCCGCATTTTTACTGGGATGTTGGCAATCTAGAAAAAAATGATTTGCATTAGCAGTGTATTCATATTGGGTTGGGACTCCTAACCCTCAGTTGGAAAGTTTTTTTTTGTATTCCTGTCTAAGGCTTATAGTTGCTGACACACTTTAAAATATCAAAAATAGCTATAAATATTAAGTGTGGTGCCATATACATGTGTTTAAAAAAAATACTATAGAAAGGTTTTGATCTAATTGCTAGTGCTGGAATCATGTACTACATATAGTTATTATGCTAGTATAAAAACTGGGACATCTTGTTCAAAATTACCCTTTTTTCGAGGAAACTCTTACTTTTGAGTTGGTTGGGCATATTCCACTGTGTGCTCTAAATATTATAGCAAAAAGGAAAATATGTGATTTATTGACCACAGAACAAATTCCTGCCAAGACAGCAAAAATCCAAAGCAAGCGTATCTCTTTCTGTTATTTCTTTCAGCTTCACAGAATGCACCAAATGTGATTTCATAGCTGTCTCTTGCTCCCCCTAATATTATCTCCCATGCACACGTCCGGCCCTCCCTCCTTGTGCCCGTTCACCTCAGGCTTCCCTCAGCAGAACGGGTCCACTCCGAACCCACGCCATGGAGAGAATATAAGTCTTATATATATTACACGTCTGCTCTAATCCAACACGGTCATTCATCAGAGGGGCTTCTAGTGACAGCCCATCACCAGCCGCACAGACAGCCGCTCACTGAGGCCACCAAATAGCCTCTGAAAGCAATATCTATATATTTATTACATTTTCACTCAATACCTGCCTGGCTGTAAAACAATCTCATATTTAACAATCAACTTGCCTGTTTTTTTTGTGTGTGTGTTTTTCCCCCCACAGCCACATATGCCTCTGTCTATAAACCTCTCCCCTTTTCGGATTTTTTTTCCTGAGTGGCGTTTTTCTCTCGATCCTTCAATTTATTATTATTTTTTTGTCCAAGGGGGATTTTTCTTCTAGTTTTTGCTGCCGTCTTTCTTTTCGCCTTGTATATCGATGAAATTGGATTTTTCTGCTCTCCCACAGAGGACAATCACAGCAGCAATTGCCATCTCATAGCAAAAGTTTCCCCTGTTCTGTAAAAGGGAAGGAATACAGGGGACACATCATTAAAAACAGTAATGGTTTCTATCTCTGTAAATCCTTGCGACCGACTTGGTCTCTTTATCTTGTCCTCTGCCATTTTTTATACTTTTGCGGCTGTCTGTCTCTCCTTATGAAGTATTGAGACGCATAATAAAGTACATTTCTCTTAGAGCACACAAAATCACAAAAAATATGTATGGGCCCAGCATGTCAACTATCTCTGTCAGATTGATCTATGTAGTCTGCTTGAATGGAACTGGTTGTGTAAGAGGAGAGACATGGTAATCTGCATGACATGACAGTGTACCGTGGTTTTATATTATACTGTTAGTGCATCATGGGATTGACTGGGATTTTACCAAAGTCTTTTCAGGATAAGATGGATTCAACTCACTGACACACTGTTTATGACTAGATTATGTTGGTTTTGGTTTGAATTTGAGGTTTACAATTAATAGAACATACACTGATCAAGCATAACATTGTGACCACCCGCCTGTTTGTGTTTTAATGAGCTGTAGATGCACACTGAAGCACACTAAACTGATGGTGCTTTGCTCATTTGTCTGTCAGAACCAGCATTAACTTCTTCAGCAATTTGAGCTACAGTAGTTTGATGGATTGAACCGCAGGGGCAATCCTTGTCTCCCCAGATGCACCACCTGTTGCCTGCTCACCACTGTTCCTCCTTTATACCAATTTTGATACATACCTACTAATGCTGCCTTTAAACTCCCCTGTTTTAGAGATGCTCTGATCAATTTCTCTAGGCATCACAATTTGGTCTTTGTCAAAGTTGATGTTAGTGGCAAGACCATAATGATAAGATGCACAACAGTGTTTAGATCCTGTCTACTTTAACCTCAAAGTTGGCATTTTATGTATTTCTGTAGAATACATCATTTAGTAGCTAGCAAACAAAGCAAATCTTGACAAGCTGCTCTATCAACCGTCTGTATGCAGTAATCTCCCAGTAAGTGTTCATATGCTTGCTCTTTTTCTTTCTGCGAGTTACACAGCAGAAGTCTCATTTTGTCTAGCTCTGCAGAACACCGCCTGTGGTGAGGTTTCTCCCCATCCCGGCCCTCCTGTGCAGCACCAGATAAGAGGAAGAAGCCATCAGTACGACCAGTTATTTGTTTTATTCATTAAAAATTGGTGCCTTCTTTCTCTAAATTGAGGTTGCAGAGCGTGTTGGGGAAGCTGGCTCTATCTTCTCTATATCGCTGTGGTGCATTAGCGGTAATGACTTAATTTGTCTATGACACTCCCCACCAGCATTTTTGTTTGGCTCCGGATGAGCTACAAACCTTGTGGAAAGCCAATGGGAGGAAATAAAGGAGGCAAATAAACAAACAGGTTTTTTTAATGTGTGGTAGCTACTCGATTGTCCGTAGAGCATTATACTGTCAGATCATGCTAGCCTGGCACATACACAGCCTTTCAATCAGTAGCTACAAATTTCACCGACAATTGAAAAACAAGATTTTTCTTTTGTGGGAAAAGACAGAAGTGTGTTCACCCAAATATGCCGTTGTCTCCTCTTGAGCTAATAAAAGCCCCAGCTTCCTCTTTAAATCAGTTGGGGCAACAGCAGGAAATCACAATTTGAGACCACTTAGTAATCACACAAATTGTACTCTTCTTCTCTGCCAGTGGTAAGTGAATGACAGGAGGGTTTTTCTGACTTCACAGCCTTGGCTCAAGGTGCTTTTGAGATGATAATTTGGCTGCTCTTTTGTCACATGTATGTTGTTTTGGATGTACTTGTGAATATTTAAGTTTTTTTCGAAGTGGCCCCCGCAATCATTTTTCCACATGGCATTGTGTCCTTCCAGGTGGATTAGTCGGCTGATTAGTGCTTGCTTAGCCATTTAGGAATGTATTGTTATCAGACACTTAGTATTCTGGTCAGAGGCCTAAACTTGGCCCTTTTGCTCCTTTCTTCTCTTTCCAACGGCTCAATCTTTACACCCAGGAGAAGTCTTATTCTTGCCTCTTTAGCAGCGCCAAAATCTCTTTTTAGTCTTTTTATCTACAAATAAGCGGCTCTTTTAAATCCTTTTCCTTGCTCTTGACAGTTCCTTTGTCTATACAGAGAAGCACTTGTTTCAAGGCCAATGGGACCCTGATACAGCAGGGGCTTACAAGTTAACTCTTTAACTTTATTTTTAGCTCAGTTTGTTGCTGTATTTATGTAAACAAATGTACCATAAAGTATGGCTTTGGGTAGTAATGAACTTTGGCAATAAAAGTTGCCTATGCTTTTTTTGCCTATGCTTTTTGTGAATATAAGTAAGCTTCAATAGAGTGTTATAGTGGTGTAGACTCTTGTCTTGCATGTTGTGTAGAAGTTATATATATATATATATATATATATATAAATTTGAATGTATTTAGACAATTCTTTGTTTCAAGATGTGGTCAATTGGGTCTGTTAGCAAGGTTCCCATGTGAATTTTATCTAAGTTAGCGATGGACCAGACTAAAGAAGGATTTGGAATATATTTAATACTTCTAGTCTGAAATTGGTTCTTTTGTATCTTAATGATACATTTTAGTTTAGAAGTTCTCATATTCCCATCACAAATAGTAACCCAAGTAAAATATAGTCTTCTAAATATTCATACATTGTGCAGCTGTGGCCATATTTTAATGACAATGTACTCCACTGTAAATTATGTACACAAGGGAATCAGCTGGGATCATAGCTGGCCCTTCGTTTAAGTGGCTAGCAAATGAAGAGGACTCAAATGTGTATCACGGTTGTCGGCATTGTCATGTCTCATCTTCTTTTAGCCCTGCAACACATGGCTATTGATCTTTTCAGCAGTGCAGTTCATTTCTATTGATCTTAACCAAACTATGATGAATGTCTTGGCTACCAGAGGTTACCTCAGAGCACATCAGACCAAGAGGCCTGCATCTGTCATCTGTCTTGTAGAGTTGTCACTTTTACAGAATGAATGACAATTTTGGAGAGCCATTGATATTACACCAGCATGGCATTTCAGCTTCACTATCCATGTGTATGTACGTGTTTAATTTACTAAAATGCATGTGAAGCTACACTATCAACAGAGAAAAATGATAGAGAAAGAAAGGGGAAGTGTTCTATGTGGGCGCTTACGGTGCTCCCCAGGCTATATCCACACGTCTGTCTTTATCAAAACATCATCCTAAATCCTTAACATGCCACAGAGTCTAGGATCTGCTGTTTATCCGTGTATTTGGCCATTTTTCCACAGTGCACATCTCTATGGCACACTTGTATCCAGCAATATACTGAAGCAGCCACCGCCTGTACTCGTTAATTAAGATTGATGACAAACTCCTTTACAGCACATGCAGAAAAATATGTTACTAGAAACCACCTGGCTTCTATTATAGACACAAAGCCCCTCTGATTTCTGCTTTGAGGAAAAGGCTTGTTCAGACCACCTTCCTTCCTGTTCTGGATTATGGGGACGACATATACATGAATGCTGCCTCAGATTTATTACAGTTTATCACAGTACCTTACATTTTATTACCAGCTCTGCCTTCAAGTCCCATCACTGTGAACTGTATGTCTCATGGATTTTTCTATGCCTCAGAAGACAACAGCACTGGCTCACATTTATCTATAAGGCCATCCTGGGTAAACTCTTCCCACATCTGTGTTACCTCATGGCTCCAGCCAACAGTGGATATAACTCACGATCATCAAATCATGTCCTTTTTAACTCCTCCTTTTTAACTCCTCAGGATTAACACAGCTTTTTCCTACACCGCACCTTGGTCATGGAACTATATTCAAAACTCTATGCAGCTGCAGGTTCCCCTAACCTGTTTTATGTCACTGCTGGTAAACCTTTTACCAGATTTTTAAATGTTTTAATAATGTCTCTTGTCTGTACAGCTACACTGGTGCCTCTCGTGCCTCTTCTCCTGTGAAAGATTTTATCTCAAGGGACATCCTGGTGAAATAATGGTTAAATTAAAGAATAAAAAATTGACAGCTGTTTATCAACACATGTTAATGGCTATATAACTGGTGAAAGTATAGCATTTGTTATAGCTATAGTTATATCAAACACCCACCTGAAAACATTTTATAGCATTTTCACATACACACTTAAATAAATAATAATTGGTGGGGCTAGGCAACCACGATGCAAAAAATGACCAAATATTCTTCCAAGACTTCCAAATTGGGAGACACAGCAGTTTTAGAAAGTACTGCATTATTGGCTCTTAATTTATAGGGCAGGGTCAAAATGACCGCCCGGCTGTTCTTGGAGGTACTGCAATGTTGGCTGTTCTAGTAATAAAAATGTAAAACTGGACCCTATTGTCAAATAAAAATAGACATTTCACCCACTTTGCACCCACTGTCAAGGGTCTGTGGCACTGGTGTATGTAACACCAAAATACAGTTTTTCATACCTACTCCAGCAGTTATTATATCGGCGAAAACAGCGTGTCGCCGATATTATGGAATCACGTCGGTGTTCGTCCGCGTCCGCGCCCGCGTCCGCAGATCCTAGCTGTTAACGCGATAACTCAAAAACGAATTGCCGGATTATTTTTCAACATTTGCACACAGGTACATACCAATAAGACGCCGAACTGTATCGATTTGGGTACTTCTTCGATGAATATTAATTAAGTAATTAATTAATAACGGGCCAAAACTGTGAACGCAATAACTCAAA
>JAVQKC010029058.1:0-11976 GCA_036025475.1 Philypnodon macrostomus | reverse complement strand
AGACACAAAGAAGAGCAAACCTAAGAAAGAATCGAGTGAATCAGATCTCAGAGGGTTAAATACATCAGACTCAGTGTTTATGTGGCTTTATCCTCTGCTACAGCAGCAGGCTCTTGTGAAGTTGATACGTGATAATATAGTGAAATAAACAGCTCTTAAACAGTGCATTATCCTTTTGTATTAACTTTAAATCATTACTACATCTCTCTTTTTAATCTAGACTAGTTTTGTGATAATATCTGTCAAGTCGAAGCATTTCTCCACATGAAACCAAAAGTCCGGAAAATACAGTATTTTCCCCCCAAACAATATAAAATACTCCTGACTTAAGTTAGGCCAACATGTCAAGTCTGGCTTAATGGGCTTTACCAAAGGTAGTCTGGATTGTCTAATCTCACCAAGGCTTAGCTTTCTTTAAAACCAGTCCCCAAAATTGATCACAGAATCTATTGAGAAACACTGGCAACACGTGAACGAGCAGCAGTATTTCACCAAAGCAGAGCCAACGGCTTCTTATAAAAGCCAATCAAGAGTTTAAACATTTAACCTTCTGCTCCTGGGGCATTCTGACCCCATTCGATTTTTCACTGTAAAAATATGTTTCTTTGTTGTTTGTATTGTTTTTCTTTGTGATTTACATAATTTCAAAGTAATTTAATAAAAACAAAAAAAAATTCCATTGCACAGTGGTACAATGAGATATAAAAACTGATTCATCACAATCATGGCTCTGATTGTAAACTCTCAGGAAAAAATAATGAATGGTTTTTATTTCGGTTTATTTATTTTTTTACGCAATAACGAGAAAATATCATGTAAATGATGTACATATTGGCCTTTGAAGATTGGAGTAAGCCAGTTTTATGAAACAGCCCTCTGGTATACGTTAATAAGATAAATAAACAACGTATTTCTTTGTATTTCTTTGTATTTCTCACTATAAAATGTATTTGTTTTTGTGGTAATACTGCAATGGAGAAAAATAAGCTGTATTAATACTGACAAGCTATATTAATAGTGAAAACCTGTGTTGGTTGTGTTGCAGGTGTGTTCTCATGCTCTTGGCCTCTGACTGGACTTCGTGGTGCTGGTGACAAACCTACGACTGAGGTGAGAAGCTTTAGTCCATCTACTAAACACTGAATAAACATGAGATTCATTGTGATAAACCCTAACACAGTTCTCTGAATTATGGCATTCTTCACAAATCATCAAATATTTGATCCAAAAACATAACTTGGTCATGTTTATTGTGACAGAACAAACACTGCTGACTTTCATGTTGCATCATGTGTGTTTAATGAAGGAGAATGTGATGATTGTTTTGCAATGGGGAGAGTGAGAGCTTTGTGTGTCTAAAATTGGATTAGGTAGGTTAAGGTATATAGCAATATTGGCAATCAAAATGCTCATCCGAATTTTTTTTTAAATCGTAATATTCAACAACACAGTTATTCACATCACACATTGCATGTTTTTTTGTAATATGGTGCTTCTGTACAAAGCCTTAAGCTGAACAGAGGCCAGTTGAATGTCAAAGTCCTGTCTGACCATTTCGCCTGGTTTCATGAGCTCACCGGTCCATCTGTGGCTAACAGAGCAGCTGTCTGTAAATTGGCTCATCTCATTTGTCTGTGGCACTGCCTTCAGCTCAGTCTGTTACTGCGTCTCAGGTCAGAAAACAGCTCAGTACAACCACAGCACACTGTCAGGGTGTCTTACTTAACCAAAAAGTTGTCCACAGCTTCAAAGCAACCCAGTGTGCTAATAAAAGCAAGACGTGTTTATAATTTGTAAACATGTTTCGTATGTTGTTTATATAAAGGAATCCATAAATAGGGTGACAGAATGTAGTAAAAATGATCAAATCAGACTTAAACCCATATATACCCAATATTGGAAGTTATCCTTTTTGTATAACAGCCATCTGTTTATAGGCCGATACCGATATCAGTCAACGTTGTGAATATTGATACCAATGTGCATCCCTAGACACTAGTCTTCTGGAGTAATGGAAACACGAGCCTGCTTTGAAGTGACCCAATCTATCCCATACTGACACGGTGATAGTCCTAGTGAAAATAATCCTGGTCTTGGTTGAGATGATTTTAGAGCTCTTCTGGGCCTTGTGAATAGTAATTACTCTCGACACATGTATGCAGAGATATTGTAAAGTGATTAGTGCTTAGTGTGTTTAGTGCTCAGTAATCAGAATGGCTGAATCACTGCCATTCAAATACTGGGCCGGCTGTATGTGACAGGACTACAGCTCCCATCTGTCAGTGTCGGGAGCCTCACTGTGTGGAGGAGTCTGTCATCTCTGCACTGCACAGCTTAGTGTACTGCAATACCTGGAGAAAATAAAAAAACAACCTCAATCTAAAATAATGACGGCAGTAAGGACTCAGATGTGACTAGATGAACACACAGCTGTACATTATGTAATCATATTCCCTCTGACCCACTTTGGATTGGCTTCTGAGGAGTGCAGTGCCACGTCCAGTCAGCATAATACATAAAACTAGAATGGACTATTAATTCAAATTTCTGTCTCTTCTCTGCATATTTGATATTATTGCCCATGCTTTTTTGCTGCATTTCATCTGTGATGGTGATGAAGCTTGAAGGAGAAAACGTGTGTCAAACTGTGCAGGCCCTCTAGGTTGTCCTTTTTAGCCCTGATCCAATCACACGTTTTTAATATTTAATACAATCATGGAACAGTGGTGACCATGCTGTTTTTTCTCATAGTGAAAAACATTAAATGTTTTAAATGTAGGGCACACACTCCGAACTTGTAATGGACTTGGAATAATCACAACTATGCATTTCCCTGTCTATCTTTGAAATACATATTCACATTTTGCTCTGTGTGTTTGTGCCCCCTTTTTTATTGAGAATCCCTGTGTGTGCTCTGAGTATCAACCACGGGTGCTGATGGCTGCATGGCTAAATGTCTGGTGACAGTAAACCTGGCTTCATCACATACTGATATAATTTTAATGAGAGCTGTGAAGGGTTAATAAATAAATATATGCATAACCGACGCCAGTTACTTGTGTTATTGATTTCATATTATCCCATTAGAGAAGGCTGCGCTCCCATCAGTATCCATCAGAGCTGGAGCTAATCATCATCCCGTACCATCTTCTTTTGGCATCTAGGGTGCATATTGCACACTAGTTTATGACAAACTTGAGTATAGGAAATTGTATTTTTGGTAGATTTTTTAACTGTACATTGTATGGTTTCTGAGAGTGAGATGGTTCTGCTGCTCAGGTGGTGATGGAGGAGAGTGAGATGGTTCTGCTGCTCAGGTGGTGATAGGGATGACACTGTAAGGGTAGTGTTGGCTGAGTGGTGGTGGTGGTCTGTTTTTACTTGCCCAAAGACAAACATGAAAAATGAAACATAATCCAGGCTCAGGCCTCATTGTTGGTCTGTTTAATAACACACAGAGACAGTGGTTCTGTGGGACAGAGCTGAGGGCACATTCTCAAGAGGAAGAGGGCAGCAAGCAATATTACATTTTATATGACTTGACGTCAGGTCTATGGCTATGACATGCATAGGGCTCGGAGATACTGTGATTCACACATCATCATTTTATACACACAAAAAAACAAAAGTAATACATCAACTATCAGTCAGTCTCACATGTATTCATTAGTGTTTTAGAGGTATTAATGGTGTGACAGTAAATGGTAGACTAACTGCTCCACAGTCCTGGCTGGATTCTTGATCACTTTTGATGTTTGACAGTCAAAGTAGTGAAGTTCTATATCATAATTGTTATGCAGTATTAATATCGGTATCAGTACTCAGTATTGTGTTACAAAATATCTTAATATATCACAAAATTATATTTATTCCCAGCCAAGTTATACAATGTTGTTTATTGCCATTACAGTTGGTAATATTTGGTCAGCCTTTAAGAGTTCTAGGCTTTGAGAAATTGCATTTGAGTTGTAATTCATGATACTATACTATAAGGATATTATATTGTAATATTTTGTTAATGTTATTGTTTGTTTGGTGTTGATCTTTTAGATCATACAATACATTTTTAGATATACATGCCATGTCTGTCAGCTAGGGCTGAATCAACTAATGGGATTAATTGTGATTCATTGATTATGAGAAATAATTGTCAACTAATTTAGCAATTGAATAATCGTTAACTGGAGTATACAGTCTCTAAGCATGCCATTTGCTGAGAGAACAACCCATGCAGAGCACCAATTAAGCCAAAGCTTCTTTGTCTGTAAATGTGCTCTATCCAGAAGTCCTCAATTTTTTTAGGTTAATTTTTTGTTCATATTTACGCACCTTAAGATTCTTAAACAGTTGACAGTTTAATCGATTAGTTGCTATTTATGATACAAGGCTATTCGACTACTGGCAGAAATGTTGGATTATCTACATACAACGGTCATTACCGCCCCTAGTGGACAAAAGTTACGTGGGCGTTTAAATTGATGTCCTTAAAGTCTGTGTGTGCTTCCTCCAGGTGCGGTGTGTGCGGCTGACCTCATGGTGTAACAGGAGTAAAGATGAGCATTAGCAGTGATGAGGTCAACTTCCTGGTCTACAGATACCTACAGGAGTCAGGTACCACACTCCATCTAGTAATAATAATGTATACTGTCAAAATAACACATAAACACATATAATATTATTAATGTTCAAATTTTAGTTTGAACTTTTCTTTGTTTACATGATTTTGTGGAAGATCTAAAACAGTTTTATCTTGATATGAATGTGATGTGATGTGAATGCTGTGTCTTCAGGGTTCTCCCACTCAGCCTTCACCTTTGGCATAGAGTCTCACATCAGCCAGTCCAACATCAACGGCGCTCTGGTGCCCCCTGCTGCCCTAATCAGTATCATCCAGAAGGGGCTGCAGTATGTAGAAGCTGAAGTCAGCATCAATGAGGTCAGTATACACTAGAACACTAGGTCTCAAATAAATGAACCAAAACAGTTTGCTGCATTTCTACAACAGTACACATCTGTGTGTTTAGGATGGAACGTTATTTGACGGGCGGCCCATCGAGTCTCTATCCCTGATTGATGCGGTGATGCCAGACGTGGTACAGACGCGGCAGCAGGCCTACAGGGATAAGATGGCCCAACAACAGGCCGCCGCCACAGCCCCCTCCTCGACCACCGGGGGCAGCATCACCGGCAGTGCCAAGAATGGAGAGAACACTGCCAACGGGGAGGAGAACGGAGCGCACGCCTTAGCCAGTGAGCAACCAAACACACCACACCCCCATTACTCTCCCCTGTGTGTGTTAACACATAATGTCTGTCTCAGATAACCACTCTGACCTGATGGAGGTGGATGGAGACGTGGAGATCCCGCAGAACAAGGCCATGGTCCTAAGAGGACATGAGTCTGAGGTCTTCATCTGTGCCTGGAACCCTGTCAGTGACCTGCTGGCATCAGGGTGAGACACATCAGCTCTTATTTATTCATTTATGATGGGGGAATATATTTTCTGATGGATGACGTTACATTGTATATTCATTTTAAATATAAATTGTAATAGTCGACTGAACTAAGTGTAACTATTTTTGGAATTGTGAAACGTGAGTGTTTGGTTTTGAATGTCTGTCTAGATACAGTACATAAATATTGACTTGTTGTGATAGGTCTGGAGACTCGACAGCTCGGATCTGGAATCTGAGTGAGAACAGCACGAGCAGCTCCACACAGCTGGTCCTGAGACACTGCATACGAGAGGGGGGGCAGGACGTGCCCAGCAACAAGGACGTCACCTCCCTCGACTGGAATGTACGCACACACACCCACACTCCCACACACCCACACAGACACATGTACCAGTTCCACAGGGCCAGTCTCAAACTGGTATTTGCCTGCAATAAAAGTTTTAAAGAAGTAATTCACACAATTACTTCTTTTAAACAAAACCTTTCCATACCATAGTAACTGTACTTTGTTGTCTCTATGGCATTTTTAGTTTTTGAGATGTCCAGTAGCTACTGCAGCAGTTTATTGATTTACACGTTTCACTTTTTTGTGACAGAGTGAAGGCACACTGTTAGCGACAGGATCATACGATGGCTTCGCCAGAATATGGACCAAAGATGGTGAGCACTCACTCGTGTATATTCACTTTATTTTATTTTTCCATTCTTATACAACACTGCCCTCTAGTGTATTTTAGCTAGTTTGTATTGACTCACCCAGTGAGATAAAACATTGAAGAAAAATAACTGTTCTGTTTTCTGTGCTGTGTGTTTCCACAGGTAACCTGGCCAGTACACTGGGCCAACACAAGGGTCCCATCTTTGCTTTGAAGTGGAATAAAAAAGGCAATTTCATCCTGAGTGCAGGAGTAGATAAGGTAAGAGCTGGCATCTCTGAGTACTATTATGTTCATGTAAACAAATAACTAATTGTGTTGTTGTACTTAGACTACAATCATCTGGGACGCCCACACGGGAGAGGCCAAACAGCAGTTCCCCTTTCACTCAGGTACACTCTCGTTATGCTCTTGTTTATTGTCAATTCTGCCATATGCACATGCAGAGATTGAGAGAATAAAGTATAAACTGTTAAGCGTCAGTAAGTGAGATGCAGTACAGATGCAGTTGTTGGCAGCGATTGTAACAGCTTGTCGGTCTGGTTAATGCAGGACTTGTGCATTTTTGTACACTGTTAAATGTAACAGTTGTAAATGTCGTTCCTCAGCCCCGGCTCTGGACGTGGACTGGCAGAGCAACAACACGTTTGCCTCGTGCAGCACAGACATGTGTATTCATGTGTGTAAACTGGGACAGGACCGGCCCATCAAGACATTCCAGGGACATACAGTGAGTACTTCCCATATCAATTGTTGACATCCCAATCAAACACCCAGTTAGAAATACATACAGGAATAGCATGCCAATGATTCAACATACAGTCTTTAACTATAGATGTTGCTCTTTAGAATGAAGTAAATGCAATCAAGTGGGACCCAACGGGGAACCTGCTGGCCTCCTGCTCTGACGACATGACACTCAAGGTCAGATCCACATCACCTGTCCTCATAATAACATTATAACATTGATACAAGAACTACTGAACTAAGTTGCTGTTTTTTTTTCAGATCTGGAGTATGAAGCAGGACTCATGTGTCCATGACCTCCAGGCCCACAGTAAAGAAATCTACACCATCAAATGGAGCCCCACTGGCCCTGGAACCAGCAACCCCAGCGCCAGCCTCATGCTAGCAAGGTCTGTACACGATAACTGACAGAACTAACAATAATGGACACTCAAGACATTGCAATTAAAATCATCAGTGTGTTGCCAGAGGGGCTCATTTTGAATGTTTTGGAGATAAAGTCAGGTGAGTTTGGACATGGTGGACTAGTGGTGGCAAGATTCTTCTGTAGCCACAGTTGTTCAGGGGTAGACTAATAAAGATGTGGCAACCATACTGTGCTTGTTACTCTCCAACACCCCACCATAATCACATTAGCACTTTATACATAGGGAAGGTAGTGGATGTGAAGTGTACTAATCTGCAGTTAGTGGGTGTGAGAGATGAGGACAGAAATATTCTGACTGATTAAAACCTATAATAAAAAATGGTAACCTCCTTATTGTCCCTGTGCAGTGCATCGTTTGACTCGACAGTGCGTCTGTGGGACGTGGAGCGGGGCATCTGCATCCACACACTGACCAAACACCAGGAGCCTGTCTACAGTGTGGCCTTCAGCCCAGACGGACGACACCTGGCCAGCGGCTCCTTCGACAAGTGTGTGCACATCTGGAATACTCAGGTATGACACTCACATTTACGAATATACAAGACCAGACTGTTTATTTGTGTCTTCTTCATTAAGTCTCTATCAGAATAGCGTATAAATAGAAGTCATTGTTTTTTTTATGCCTTGTTGTTGTGTCCACAGACGGGAGCTTTAGTCCACAGTTACAGAGGGACAGGAGGGATCTTCGAGGTCTGCTGGAACGCAGCCGGAGACAAAGTGGGAGCCAGTGCGTCAGACGGATCTGTGAGTTCATCACCTTTCTGTCTAGAGCAGCAATTTATCTCTTTGTTTTATGGTAATACATTTCTATACAGTTTTATTTGCAGACCTACTTTTTAAGTAGACCAGTGGTTCTTTACTGGTGGGCCTGGCCCCAAAAGTGTGTCATTAGGACGTCTTGTGCGCCTTGAAGGAGCTAGTATACGTTAGTAAAATAAAATAGTTTGAGTCTGCGTGACCTATATGAAGATTAGGGATCTTGATGAGCCCAACAGCCAGATGAGTTCAGAATTAGCAGATTAGTGGTTCTCAATCACTGGTGATTTTATTGGGTCACCTAAAAATTCCAGTTTCAAAATAAATAACTTCTAAGCATACTGCTATAAACTGGATATTTGGAGGAAGTGGGTCCCAATTATATGTGAAATCAAAATATGGGTCCCCTGGATTAGACTATTGTTGTTGAATGGGATGATGTGAAGTTTGGAAAATGTGCATGGTCATTTAAATGTAATTGGTTCTGTCTGTCCTTCAGGTGTGTGTACTCGACCTGCGGAAATAGTGCTGCTGCTCCTGCTGTGGAAGCCATGGACCGACGTGAATGTGTACATAGCCAAAAGACTGTCCCTGCCCTGTGAACTGCTCACTTACTCTGGCTCCACCCACACACAGGAAGCAGGAAGCAGGAACAGGAAGTCAGCACCGGCAGAGGCAGGTCCAGACCCAAAATGGACGCAGGGCGGCTCTCTGTGCACCCTCTGCCTCACACGACGCAGACGCACACGGAGAAAAAAGACTCAAACATTCATATATGTACCAAAATCTGGAAGCTATTTTGCTTTTTTTGATCCCTTCAAACCATTGTCATCGAAATGAAAACGGAGCAAAAGTGTTTGTTACTAGTTGGACTTCATCGTGCAGACATATCATGTTCTCCACTGATAGGATGGCACTTAGTCTTTTTTTTTTTATTTCTGCTCTTTTTTTAAATGTTTTTACAGTATATTTTTATGATTGGAAAAGAACCGGGCCCGCTCAGCTTGGTTTGTGTTGGTCAAATACTCATCATGAGAATTTGTCTATGTGATTGCGATAGATTTTTTAGATCAGATTACTGTAGTTTCCTTACACTGTCTAAAGACTATCTAGAATCTAAATTGCCCACAGTGAATGAATGTACTGCCTAATAATTATACATCTTTCAAAATGGTCACTCAGTTGCCATATTGACCAATATAACTTGTTTGGCTCAGAGTACAAAATATTTTCATTGAAACGATATGTATTGGCAGGGAATAGGAACATTTTTTTGTGCCTCTATAACAGTTCTGTTCTGAACTTTACCGTCGAACTGCAGCAGAAAATAGCTTGGATAAAACCCAATATCTTAGGCGAAAAAAACCAAACAACAAAATGCTTTTAAATGTATGCTGATGGTTCATTAGTCCTGATGTTAAACTAGTGTTGTGGACATTGATTTTGAAGCTTTCACAGAAGGTTAGGACTGAGCTGAGCGGACCCTGAATACACCTCGAGAAAATGACCACAGATTATGTTTCAAGTGTTGGCTTTGGCTATGGCCTTTTCAGGATGCTTCAACAATACTGTACATGAATAGCTCTTTTTAATGTAATATTCTAAGGCAGCGCTTCACCACATTTTTTAAGAACGAAAATGAGCCTAAACCATGTAATTATCCCCTAATTGCATTACTAAAAGACAAAGCAACCAGACCTACATCAGAACAAAAGCAGGGCTAAACTCGAACTAAGATCAGGATTAGTAAACCTGGTTATTGTAAAAAATCCTGAATCATGAGTACCACAAGTTCTACATTTGTCAACATTTGAGAAATCCTGTTCTAAGGTTTTCCAAATGTATGTTCTTTTCTTGTTCGAAGGGAAACCAGGTGAACGTTTGTGAAGCCTCCTGAAGAAGCGGCCAAAGATGCACAGCCCTCCAAATCCCGATGGTTTTTACAGACGTTTAGTTTTTTTTTTTTACACTGCATCCCATCGACCTGTTCCAATTAAAATCAGTCCAACTGAAGTCAGAATAAAATCTATTTTGATAAGACTCTTTCTCTGTGTTTAAGTTTTTGTGAAGTCCAAAGTTGTTTAATTTTGAACCAATACAGAAGTATATAGTTCCATTTTCACCAACCTCTGACATTTGCATGACCTGTCACGAAATGGCAGGAAATTGTTCTCAGGTGTTACTGTGGTAGTTTATTTTTGCATAGTGTTAAGATATTACTAGCAATCTCGGGTCATTTCTTTCCTTATAGGGCTAATGTTATTTGTTCAGGTGAGGTGCCAACATCACATTTGCTTTTTCTGATACTCAGCAGTGGTACAGGTAAAAACAATACTCAAACAATGTAGAAAACCTTTATTTGTGTGCCCAGGCAGTGTATGAATCCATGCTTCAGCTAAAATAGGCACAACTAACCAGATATAGGCTAAAAACTTGATAGTGAATTGATAAGCCTTGACAAAGCCTGTAACATAACCTCTGGACTCCGACAGAGGGCGACTTCCTATAGGAAACAAGAAGACTGTACTGACTGGTGAGCTGTAGATGAGGCAGCAGGGGAAGGCTGTAGACCAGGCCTGGGCAAAGTGTGCGGCCCTTGACCAGTCCGTGTCTGGCCCACAGCAGCCTTGGTGAAATAATAATCAACACGTATCATAGGGATTTATCTCATTTTTGACACAATTCATCTTTGTGCGTCTCGTGTTACTGATGCATTAGTTATGTCAATGTGAGGGCGTTAAACTAGATTAGATAATATTATAGTGAATTAATCTAAAATGATATGCTTAATAGTTTCCATTGGGTAGCTCATCTTGACAGGTTATCAGCCCCCTCACAAGAGTCCCCGGTCCTAATGTGGCCCACCCCTGCTCTAGACGGACAAGACTTCAGAAGCGAGGACATCCAAACTGAGACCCTGAAGTTATAGGGTTAAATCTACCAGGCTATATAATGCGTTGTCTAACTTTACAAAATATATTCTAATAAACAAACCAAAAAATCCTCATGTTTAAAAGGTTTCATGATAGGAACAGGCATCATTTTTGATCAGTTTAAATACATGAAAACATCTGCTTGGGCGTCTGCTGGGTGTAGTCTGTAAGTTACTTCAAAATTAAATGACTCTCTGACCCTGTTTTATATTGTTGAGCAGGACATCTGTAGTCTATAGAGGCCAGGGAATGGACTAAAGTAATACTGGACACAAAATCTGATTACCAGTGATGTTAAATAATAATTACGCCAACAAAAAAGAACAGAGTCATATTTTCTTTACATTCCTAACAGGAAACTTACAAACTACACCTTTAACCTAAACAAGCACTAACATGCATACGTTAGAAAAGTGCTGACTATTTCAAAATAGTTAGAGGTCCAGTATTTGCCTCGGTCTAAGAGCCCAAAGCCCTTGTAAAGCATCTAGTTTGGCACATTTTGTCTCTCCCCAGCTGTTCTGGGGATGGTGGGTGTCACAGGAGGCCGCTTGTGTTGGAGGGGCCCCAGCTCAAGGCCAGAGTGTGGTTGAGGGCCCAGTTGGAGTGAGGCATGTATGGCAGAAGGTCGGCCAGTGTCTGCAGCACATCGTAGACCACCGCGAACAGGAAGTAACAGGGCAGGAGCCAGGAGAGGCTGAACACACAGTCGCCCACAGGGAGAGGGACTGATACAATTCTGTAGGACACACAACACACAACTATTGACTCTGTGCACAAAGTTAAAGTCGACCAGTAGTGTCATTTCTGGTATTTTTTAAAAATGTATTTATTTTTTTATTTTTTTATTTAAATTAAAATTTTATTTTATTTTATTTTATTTTATTTTATTTTATTTTATTTTATTTTATTTTATTTTATTTTATTTTATTTTATTTTATTTTATTTTACTTACCGACCTGTAAGACTAAACTGAAACTTCTACTCACTGGTAGTGGTC
>JAVQKC010029054.1:0-56473 GCA_036025475.1 Philypnodon macrostomus | reverse complement strand
CAAGTTTACATGAAAATTTCAAAAATTGCACAGTAACAAGAAGACAGCACCAGTAGAGACCCATTTAGACAGTTTATCAGCAAAAAAAAAGTGTTTTGGGGTTTAGTTACTCTTTAAAGGCAATGGGAACAATTACCACAGTGAGAGACGTGGTCACAAATGCAATCATCAGAAACAATCTAAATCTATTTGTGCTTCATAACTAAACAATACCACAATACACAACAAAACCAAGTTGGCTATTGGTTCTACATTTGCATGGCACTAGAATAATGTATTTAGACTCATGAACAACATATCTGCTAAAAATATCTTCACACAAAAATGAGCCCTGCAGCTATTTATTGTGCCTGGAGCAGTTTGAGTGACAGCTCGAGGTCCTCCATCACCTGTGGACCAATCTGAAATAGCTGTGGCAATTGTTTAAGAAAAAGAAAAACTAGTGAGCAGTAAGTGTGTGAATGAGTGATATATGAAAATACTGTTCAATTATTACATTTAATTAAATAATAAATACTAATTTTACTATATACTACTAATATGTGAGTAACAATTGCTTACTGTAGGTTAGAGTTGGACACCATGCCTATAAATGCATCTAAATCTATCTATATCCATCTCTTAGACAGTATATATAAGATTGTTTGCATAAACTTTATAGAATGAACACGCAGACCGATTTATTGGCTCTCATTAGCGCTTTGGTTATGGCCCTGAGAGTGAGTGTCCCTGTCAGTGCTCAGAAATGCTTACCTTTTCACTCTGAGTCAACCACTAAATCAACTTAATGATTTTAGCTGCCCTCACTTCACTTAATTACCGTCAGGTTCACATTTATCATCATTTGCAAATGAATAAAACAGAGGTACAATAACAGAATGTATCTGCAGCCACAACTCTATGTAACTGCTAAACATTACTATACCGCAGCTGTTAAGATCTAAGCTCAGTCAAAATGCAAAAGACTTTATACACAAAAGCTTTAAGGCTATAGGGTGTTTATTTAGTGAATGACTTGATAACAGGTCTATATTATATTACTTTCCTATGTCAGTGTACTATATACATACAACAACAGAATATACCAACCCGTCTATTTACACAAACATCCCTAATCACACATCATCAAAGTCATTTTACTAGCATTTAGCATTGCAGTTATTTCAGATTTTGTCTGTCAAAGGCTCCCCATGGAAGATTACATATAAAGAAAAAAACTTTAAAGGGATTCTTTACACACACATCCACCCTAAAAAACAGCTCTGTGCCTCAAACTTTGCAGCAGCTGGATGTGCTTTCTAAACTGAAAGTACAGTATTTGGCCTCGGATAACAACACATGCTGCACACTCCTGGAGAGACATTTCCATGACAATAATCATGAGTTAGATACCATGATCATTTTAGCTCTTTTAAAGGCAGATACAATTTGGGTTTCTTTCTTAAGGTTGAAGTCAGTTGTTTGTGAAAGATTAAAGACTGATATGACCACATGTTATGATCTACTGCTGTATGGTTACCAGAGAACCATGAATACTTTATACATTTATATATATATGACAAATTGAGTAAGATAAAAACATTTGTGTGTGGCCCACAGTTAATATGGGCCACACTCAATGATAAATGTACAGCAGAGGAGATACTAGTAGCAGAGAGACAATAAATCACATTCACCTGTTTTCTCCTTGATTTCACAGAGGACACTGAAGAGCGCTGGCTTCATGCGATGGCAGTTCAGTCCATGTTTTCTACCAAAACACACAGAAAAACCAAATGACTCACAGCTTTTATTGATTAGATTAGACAAAACAACACAGTACCATAACAACAAATAGCATATTAACACAAATGATGAAGTGCAATAGTATTAATAACGATAATAACCACTCCAGTAAAAGCTATACAAATGATAGGCTACTCTGTGAACAGATTGAAGCACATTAATATTGTATTTAAATGTCAATATTTGAACCTACTGTTTCAGAACTTTATGTAGCTCAGTATCAGCTATGTTAAGAATTTAAGAAAACCAATTGAAGCAAAAGTAAAACAGTAGCCCTCCATATATATGTATTACGAACAGTTGAAAATGTCAGGGCATCACTGAACATCCTTTGTTATAGCTATACACGGAACACATGTATCCAAGTACTGATGTAAAGCTATAGTTCTGACCGGTAAACGAGATACTAAGCTGCCCGGATCTGTTGCTGGCTATGATGTGTCTTCAGAAATAAAAAGAGGACGAACTTTGCCTGCGCCACGTCCATACTCTGGTCCGTGATGGTCATGATCCGCTGTAAGATAGAGCCGAGATCCTGCTCCCTGCCGTCTGCCTCGCTGTGGTCGTGGGACAGTGATACAACGGCGCCGTGCAGCGGGTGTCCAGTTTGCATCCCCCGAGCTTGCTCCTCCATGTCTGCCGCAGCACGAACAAAGCGCGCACGGGGCTCGTCTTCAAAAACAAGACAACAGGGGCTGGGTGTAAAAACCCCTAACCGTTCAAATGAGCGGTTTGGTGGTGTGCTATGCTCCGCAGAGGGTCTGTTCTCGTGTCAACTTCACAAAAAATAAACTGCTGTCCACAGCGCGCACAGGAGCGGTCCGGTGTGCGGGCGGTCATGAGGGAGGCCCGCACTGACCACCTGCAAACTTAAAACGACTTGACTAGTTCAAGACCATGGCCTTCTATCGCACCGCAGTTCTGTCAATGCATTAAATAAATGAATGTACAGAGGTAGGCTATAGCCCTCCCCCTCCCCTCCCCTTTACGACCCCAGATTACAGACAGAGATTTATTTAATTCAGTTTGGGGATACGTTTGATCACTTTCTTTGTTAGTTATTTTACATAATTAACTGACTGATTTGAACTGTGTGTTATTTAAAGAGCAGACTACTGATTATGGGGTCAACAAAAGTTCCTTTTATTGTGGAGTCGTGAAACCGGAAGTGAAACCCTGTTGCTGCTGTAGCTGAGCTCAGGAGGCAGCACTTGTGTCTGATTTTGCTACAGTGATGTGTGCACGATTTTTTACCAAAAACGCTCATGTCACAGCGGGAGGTGTCTTTGGATAAAATGGGGCATTTTTCATACACGCACTTTTCTCTAAATGTGACTACTAAAGGTGGGATACCGTTCTCTAACTTACTTCTCCAGGAGGCTATGATAACTGCTAACAGCTAGCTAACTCAAGGCATCTTACATTGTGATTGATCAAAAACTCTGAATCGTTTACTATGCGCTTGCGGTGATTTTCATATTGAACCGGACACACCTTTATACACCGGATTATCCGTGTCTGTATTATATTATATCGTTATTATATTACCCGATAGTAATGTTTAGAGAAACTTAGCCACATCAGCTAACGTCAGAATAGGAAACTGCATCTTCTCCTGCAGGGTTCAAATCGTTTTAGTAAAATATTGACCGTAAGTTGTTAGACTGCCACTTAAATTTAACAATTCAATACCTACATTTGTCCCTCGTCAAGCTGTCAATGTGCTACAAATTATGTCTGATAGCTAAACAAACTCGATCAACTCAATTAGCGCTGGTATTGTTAGCGTCAGTCTATCCTATTGGATTAGCCATTTGGATAAACTGTCCAATTGATTTTGAGCAACCGTAAATAGTGTCTGGTTAGATACGTCTAAAGATGAGATTAAACGTGTATTTTTTAATGTGCATTACATTTGGACTGTCATGGGATTGTTTTGCCCATGTTTGCTATTGCCGTCAATGTGTTGAAAATACAAACAGCTTCATGTCCACAGTATAAATACAAAGCACATAAGTTCACGTGTTTATTACTAAGTGACATGTGATAACTGCGCTCGACACACTGTTCTGACACTTGATTACATTATTCTCAAAGAGTTTATATTTGATTAATTTAATATTATTCTTTTTTTTATTACAGTAATGCTTTTAATTCTGAAGCAGAGAAGTTAGAAAAAGGCAGAACGATGACTGCTTGGTACATGTCATCACACAGAGCTGTCACTGTGTCTCAGAGAGATTGAAACTGAACAACAGAGATTATATGGAAAGCAAGACAGACAGAAAAATCATTAGGAGTTCAAACCAGGATTTAAAGGCAAAGAAGAAATGGCTTTCCTGGACAACCCAGCCATTATTTTGGCCCACATCAGACAGTCTCATGTGACCAGTGATGACACAGGGATGTGTGAGATGGTACTAATTGACCAGGATGTGGATTTGGAGAAGTGCCAGTTGTCTTTGGTGCCAGGCAGCAGCTGTGGCTCCACAGGGTCTGGCTCCCTAACTGAAGGGGGCAGCAGTGTGACAGACAATCATACCTGTGATCTCTCACAGTCTATGGACATCACCTCAAGCTGGGACTTTGGCATCCGCCGGCGTTCAAACACAGGTACTGTAGTGTTTGGGCTGGGGCCAGTAGCAGGGTGAGCTTTCTGTCAGCAAATGATTAACTCTAAATTGATTCCATTGTTAAACTACATATCATACGTACTATGACTATTTCAATGTGGAATAGATTATTGGAACATTTTAATCCCTGCCTGTGTGCAGTCAAATCTGAATCTTATTGTTCTGCTGAGAACACAATACCAGAAAGCATGGTCTGCTGCTGTGGCGTGCAAGGGGACTGGTTGTGTGTCCAATCTGGGGCAATATAATATGGAGCAAGTCTAAATCTGTGTGCCAAATGAAAATACATTGTTGCTGATTCTGGAAAAAACAGATTGGGTTTTTGTTTCACTGTTGATTTGTGAGTTGTGTTATAATGTCTTCGTCACTTTGCAAGGCTGGAAATCAGAGCAATAAAGCTGCGCGGCTCTCAAGTCATTAAATGCCAAAACAACTGTATTTACAGCAATGTTTCTAACAGATTAGCTGTAAATGCAGTTGTGGATCCAGTCCTGAGGGGCAATGGGACAAAAGTGCAACATTAAAACTGAGCTGTTTATTCTGTAGGTAAACATTAGTAGCTCCTTAAAGTTATCTCAGTCTTATCACAGATTTGACCAAACAGTATTACAACGTGCTGAATCTGATACAGTATTCAGTGTTTTATATTGATTTTGATACAGTATCTCGAATGCACGCTTTGTAATAAATAAATGATCTGCAGCTGAAGGAAATATTCATGGACATAAGCCTTAAAATATGTTGTGATCCAATAAATCTTATAGAATCTAATAATGAAATAAAAGGTAATGTGGGCAGGGCTCCGTATTTGAGTTGGTGTTGGGGGTGTCTATATATGCGTGTAATACATGATTGGATTTATTGGAAGCTATGGTAAGGTGTAATTATATCAAGAAGATTTGATGTTGGGGTTTTGATATGTGGTGATCTAGTCCTAGGACCTTCTAAAGTGTGCTAAACTGGAGCGGTACACTGTGGCTTGGGTTTTGAATGGGTATAAAGCAGAATTAGTTTGAGATCAAGAATTGACCTTCTGGGCTGTTTCATCAGGACAGCAACAAGACAGTCGGGAGAGACCTGGGGCTGCTGGTAAGATAAAAGCTCAGAGAGTTTTCCTCTGTATTCCTGTGTTTAACTATATAACTGTTTACTGGTCCAGGAAGTATCACCAAACTAATGAGGCAGTTTGTTTCAGGTCTAATCTATGTTGTGTTTTGAACTTGCCTGCTGTGCCTATGTATGTAACACTGTCTAAAATGCATAATGCTAGAGTTTTTCTTTTTTTAGCCCAAAGACTTGAAAGGCTGAGGAAGGAACGTCAAAACCAAATCAAATGTAAAAACATCCAGTGGAAAGAAAGATCGTCCTCTCAATCAGGTAGTTTTGATTTTTTTAATGTACAAAAGTTAAAATTAAACAAAATATTGAATTCCTGTAAAAACTAACAGAGCCCACTCCTCTACACACATCCTCATTACCGTCATACTGTATTTTCTTTCAGTGGAGGATCTTGGCTCCTTGTTCGAGAAATGTGACTTCAAAGACCGACCGAGGACAACTGGCACCAAGTCGACTCTGTCCCTGCGACTGGAGCAGTGTCCTCAGCAGCTCAACAACCCATTTAATGAATACTCCAAATTCGATGGCAAGGTAAGCCCAGCATCTCGTGACACCTGTAAGTGGAATATTGGTTTGTGCGTTTGTTAATGTTGTCATTTTTTGCCATATTCTTTCCTTAAAGGGCCACATTGGAACGACTGCTACGAAGAAGATAGACGTCTACCTCTCTATGCAAATGGGTCAGGACAAAGTTCATCCCATGACAGTGGTGACCATTGCCAATGCCCGTGTACATGATCTCATAGGCCTAATCTGCTGGCAGTACACAAGCGAAGGACGGGAACCTAAACTCAAGTAAGAAATCTATTTGTATTTCAGAGTATCCCCACGGTCTGACATACAATACAACAGATAGCACATTGTCTGTAAATGTGGTTTTAATTCTATTGTGAATGGCATTAAAATGTCAGGAACACTGTATTTCACTGTATTTTTGTTTTGTCATTCACCTTTATTGAACACTGGTCACACATCTTACTTGTCCACAGTGAGAATGTGAATGCCTATTGCCTGCACATCGCTGAGGACGACGGTGAGGTGGACACAGACTTTCCTCCTTTGGACTCCAATGAACCCATCCATAAGTTTGGCTTCAGCACACTGGCCTTAGTGGAGAAGTATTCCTCACCCGGCCTTGCCTCGAGACAGTCTCTGTTTGTAAGAATGTACGTTTGTAAACCTCCGCTTTAATCAAGACCAAATGAATCCATTTACTACCAGTATTTCTGGATTGATAACCTCTCTTTTCTGTTTCAGAAATGCTGCTCATGGTTTCTCGTTAATACCTGTGGACAGTCTGAAGGTGACCATGAAAGACATCCTACAGAAAGCACTTAAGAAGAGGAAAGGGTCTCAAAAAGGCTCAGGTAAAATCTATGTTTTAGCAGCAGCTGTATAGACGGCACAGTGTCTTAATGGGATTATTAGTGAACAAATACACAAATTAACAGTGTATTTAGTGATATAGTAAAATGCATTTGTCCCCATAGCAACCTGATTCCACATGTGGCTGCAGATGATGAGCATTGATTATATACTGTTTTTACCACAGGCCACTTTGCCTCAAACAATACAGTACTTCCTGTGTTCACAAGGACACTTCAAGGATCTCTACAAAGACAATCATGTCCTTCAGCTTCAGGGTTTACAGACAAACACTTACGTTAACATCAGCAGCAGTTAACATCACTCAAGAACTAATACAGTTTGTTTATTAATTATGATAGTATATTTAACAACTTCCACATTAGAGTATTTTTAGATTTACTGAAATTAATGAAATCTTTATTGCCCTGAGGAAGTTGTCTTGCGTAGGATAAAACACACGAAACATGACACATACAAGACACAAAAAGAGAACACAATATATATAGTCAAAGAAGACACACAATCCTTAAACACACATGAGGGTTTAAGGATGTCCGGCTAGTCCGGTGTAAAGTGCACAGTGCAGAGTACAGTTACCTGAGTTTGTTAAGCAGCTGAATGCTTCTTGGAACAAAAGATGTGATCGCTCTTTTGGTCCTCATACTAGATCTTTGTTTTCATATAGATGTTCTGTTGTGACCAGTTTACACACACTTAATTGTGATTACTCTGTATGTCAGTTTTGAAAGTCAACTCTTTCAGATGTTTGATGTTTTGTCATGTACGTCTACATTATACTATTGACATCTGGAAGTAGAGTGGCCCTTTCCAGCCCATTTTTTAATTCTTCTTTTTGTTAGAAAATGTAATGATATAATGTAGTATGTCTGACCCAAAGAGGTCAAACATCAGGAGAGGCGGAAGAGTGAATTTAATCACAGAGAGACGTACACAGAAGGGCTTTTGTTGAAACGGCTTCAGGACAAGGGTGGAAACGAGCTCTAGTGACCCCAGTGACATTGGCATTTTGATGTGGATGACTGACCAGAAAGCAATATCAATTCAAGGGTCTTACAAGTGTTAAGACCTGCCTGTTTGGGCTGTACCAAAAACCCAAGGAATCTGTGTGTTTATGAAAAGGGGACACACTCTGATCTCTGAGTGCATGTCCTACCTGTGTTACTGTTGGTTCTCTTCGGCTCAGTACAACTATTTGTTGGTGAATTGGTGAATCTAAATTGTTCTAAATCAATTTATATGGTTGTCTGTCTGTGTATGTCTCTCTGTGTCAGCCCTGGTGACTGTCCATGGTGAACCCTGCCTAAAGCCCATAGTTGTTGGAATAGGGTTCAGTCATCTGAGACTCCAAATACAATAGCCGTTAGAAATATAATGCAAACATACACAATATTTACGGTTGTGTAAATGTTCTTATAGGACCTATGTATCGACTAGAGAAGCAGACTGAACCAAATGTCTCAGTGGATCTAGATGCCACACTGGAGTCTCAGGGTACTCTTGAGTTTTGTCTGGTCCGAGAAAATAGTAAGTAAAAATTACATTGTTTTCAGCTCAGTGATGTTATACAATAAAGCTCATCACTGAATATAATTCTCTATATTTATAGGCTCCAGGGGCGAAGAGAGCTCAGAGGAGGACCCCCCCATTGACATCACCAATGTTCAGGACATGCTGAGCAGTCACCACTACAAGTCCTTCAAGATCAGTATGATTCACAAGTTGAGATTCACCACAGACGTGCAGCTAGGTATGAACAGCATGGCATATATCAGGCCTGGTTTTTATGTTCACTATTATACAACATAAATCAATATATATAATCATGCTGCCATATTACTAACGACACAGTTGTATAACTATATTGGTATATAATATATAAAGATTTAAGCAGCACAGGACATTGAAGGAATGTTTTGGTCATTTAAATGATCATGTGCTATTTATTACAGTGTACTACTACTACTTAAGTATCTCATTCCCCCTTTTTACACTTTGATTGACAGCCAACACACTGAACGCGTGTAGTACATGTTTGTGTTTATGAAACTGAGACTTTCATGAAGATCATGGAAGTGGCCCTCAACCAGATTTCACACAAAGCTTTCAGGAATGAAGCCTTTGATAAGTCTGAGGTGTCCCCATTCTGTCAAAACTCCCTTTAAGAGATTATAACGTGCGAGTTCATACTCTTTAAAAGAATTTAGCAATCTAAACATTGGCATCAGAGTAAAAAAAGTATTTTTAAAGATTCTGCTCTTAACAATATCATGCAAATATACACGTAAATCCGTCTCTTGGTTTCTTGTCTAGGCATTTCTGGAGAAAAACTTGAGATTGATCCTGTGACTAATCAGAAAGCCAGCACTAAATTTTGGATCAGACAGAAGCCCATTTCCATTGACTCTGACCACCTCTGTGCCTGTGACCTGGTGGAGGAGAGAAGCCCCAGTAAGTCCACTCAAGCCACACCCAAGAATCCTGTGAAGTCTCATGTTTTCTCTTCTAATATGCCTTCCTTTTCATCTTTCAGGTCATGCAATATTTAAGCTCACCTATCTGAGCAATCATGACTATAAGCCTCTCTACTTTGAGTCCGATGCTGCTACAGTCAATGAGATTGTGCTGAAGGTGAGTTGTAGCCAACATGAAGTAAGATATTTTCCTTCTGTGACCATAAAATATTCAAAATACATCTAAAAACAACTCAAATAAATGCAATATAATATAATACACAATCTTTATGATACTTGTGACAAGACTTGTGATCTGGAAATGGTGTTTGGTGAAATTGTATTTGGTGAAGAATTTTGTTCAAATCTCAGAGGAAGTCGTTTGCTTGTTCTTAAACTACAGTAAACCCGTAAACTGTTAACAAGCAGCTAAAAACAGTCGTCTTGATTGCTCTCTATAATGTAATGTAATATGTAATCATACAAAACAAATAAGAGTTCTGAAGAATTCAAAATAGTTAGTTTGGCTTGAAGATTTCAGCATATCACAAACCCCTATAATTATTGATTGCATTTTTCAGGTAAACTACATCCTGGAGTCCCGGGCCAGCACATCGCGGGCCGATTATTTTGCTCAAAAACAACGGAAACTGAGCCGCAGGACCAGCTTCAGTTTCCAGAAGGACAAAAAAACTGGGCAGTGACTGAATCCTGAAGTCTGCATATGGACAGACAGTGGCAATACATGCCTGACGGTCTGTTATAGACACATGCAGGCAAGCACAGACTGGCAAGTGCAGGAGATGGCTACAATGCAAATGGACCAGAACAGTCTGTGTATGAGCTCAGTGAGCCATTAGCCTATGAATCAAAGAGCAACAGGCATCAGGCCATCAGCAAAAACAGACTTAAGTTTGTCCAAAATGAACTAAAAAAAGAGAATTTTGGTGATATTTTGTCACCTTTGCTTTGGATTTTGTACAGCTTCAAGTTTGTTCTATATAATTCCGAGAGTCAAAGCAGAAAACTAAATCTACGTTTTTGCCCGGGCAAGTTTGAAACAATATGATCATGTCTTTTTTTATTTTAATCACAAATATTTTACAATATTCTTAAAAAATGAAATGTCCACGATAGCTGGATGTGATTCAGTTAATCTGGTTACCGACACAGACACATTAGTCTAGAACACAAAGCCCTCACTATCAACTGTGACAGCAATGTCTGTCTAGTTGTGTTTTGGAACGAGTGGTCGAGCTAGCACATGTATCAGAAACCAATGCTCAAATAAAGCCTTAACAACCACTAGGGGTCACATTAAACAACTTTTTATAAGAGAGAGGATACAGTCATCACATACTCATCTGGCAAGGACATAGAAATAACACACCAACTGGTCAACTGTATGAGCCGTTATGTTGAACAAAGGGATGTCAAAAAATCACAATAAAGAAATGTCAACTTTGGATCTTCTGACTTCTGAGAGCATTCATTAAAGAAGTATCAGTTATAACATTCAAATGATGATTACCACAGTGTTTTGGTTGGACTGCAGAAGCAAGCTACATCGATTCAAAAGCCAAAATGAGCCAAAGGAAGTCTTAATAAAGAATAAACTGAGCATTGATAATTGATCATGCCCACTGTGCTGCTTGCTGACACTATTTGTGACGAGGGCCCTCTTGTGGCCAATGTGGAAGTTTGACTTTGCTGCCAATTAATACATCCACTGTGATGATGTTGGCGGCATTAATTATCTTAACTGAAAATGGTAACACCGCCATCAAGTGGAAGAATGTGATCCTGCATCTACACAAACTGCTTAGTGTCTGGTTTATAATTCAGTCAAAATATTTAATAAATCACTCCTTATCCTGACAAAGATATTCCGCTATGCAGCTAAAAGGGCTACATCACTTACTGTAAGCTTCTCTTTATTCCAGTGGGTTTCCTTTATTTATGGGTTTTTAAAAAAGTCCCGCAAATTGGTGAATGAGTGGTTTATTCTACGATCAGCTGCAATTTTCTGATATTAGTTCAATATAGTAATAGAATATAGTGAACTTATTTTTGAAGTACTGGGAATAATCAAACCCACTTTCCCATAAACTGGCTCAGATGGAACCTGACAATAAACCTCAATGTGCCCAGATAGCTATCCCACTGGGAGCTCGCAGGACGTGGTCTACTCTTGCTGTGAAGATGCACTCACCCTTTTAGCCTACATACTGGGCTAAACTTGAGCTTGGGCTGAATGAAGTTCAGGCCACTAATGTGCTGCTCTTATCTGAGTTCCTACACAGTGGTGAGATGCTGCCAACTCACACAAAAGATGCTAAGCTGAACCATGGCCAGCCACCAGAATGAGTCTGCCCCATTTTAGCCAGTACTTTACATTCTTTCACTGTCCTGGCCTACTTTCACTGAGAGCCTAGCACAAGTGTAACAAAGAGCTAGGCCTGAGGATGTTCACTGATTTATTGATTGTGAAACTGGAGGTGGAGCATGCAGGACTAAAGGACTGATGGAGGTCAGAGACAGATCTACATCTATAAGGGTCTCATCATCATAGAGTAGGCTCCTGTGAGTCCCATCTCTATAGGACAGTATAGAGACACATGGAAGAAAGGGCACATGATGTCAGTCTTTAGGGGAAAAGACTAATAAAAATATATTATCTCATTCAGTACTTTTATATTTTTAAAAGTAAAAATTTAAAATACCAAAAAACACTGAAACCTGCAAATGTTTATAAAAAAGTCCAGCACATGACTAAGGTTCCCATTCCATTTATTAGATATGGTATATAAATAGACACACTCATACACATATGTTGAAAGTATAAAAAATACAATATTACAGGATTTTCTAGACATTTTAGTGAGGTCTCATCTTCATTGTGTTTGACACAAGTTTTCAACTCGAATGACTGACAAAAATGGAAAATGTCATTATTTTTTCTTACACAGCATATGTAGTGTTTCACTTTCACAAGTCCATCCATCAAGCAAGCTACTATCATCAAAGCCATGTTAAAATGAGTTGAGAACATAGACAACAGAATCACATGCAGCCAGCATCTTTCTCTAAGTCTGTACAGCACTGTCAGCCTCTCTGGAAAAAAATGATCAAATATATGTGCTTCAAGCTTCAAGAGAAGTTAATGGGACAAACCACTAATAGATGTGGGTAATTGTGGGACGTGACAGCTTATTCAGTTTGTACAGAGGGCTGACACATTTTTCAAGCTATTTTTCTGACACAATGAGTCAAACCACTTTCAAATGTTTGGCCGTTAGCATTTCAAGCATTCAGTCTTTATCCATTGGTTTCCTCAAACTCAAAGGTACAGTCTTTTATGTGTGCTGGCAGGACAGTGGGGTTAAAGACACAGTAGAAAAAAAATCAAGTCTAAGAATATGAAGAGTGACAAAGCTAAGTTTTTCTGTCTCTGCTAAAAAAAACAAATACAGTAGAAATCACACATGTAGTAAATCTACTGCAGTACAAATACACAATGTTTTTTTTTTCAAGCTTAAATTTAGCCTACAGCTACTATGCCAAAGTTGGCTCACGGTGTTCACAATTACGTCTGCTGTTAAGTCATTTGTACTCACTACTCCTCAGTGTGTCGTCGGAGATTGCATGGTTTCTTGATGTTTTGTTGACATATTAACTACTCACAGTGTTTCAAACTGTAATTTACCAACAACAGGCTGGTAACTGGCACCATATGACATTTATAATAGAAGTCGCACATTACTCTCAGCACTGGAGTAACACTGTCTCCAAAGTCTCGTTTTTCCTCAAATATAAGCAATTGTCAAGTGTTTTTATGTGAGTCATATATAATTACATTTTATATAATCATATAATATTCCAAAACATTTGTGTTGAATATCTTTAAAATAGGCATTATCAAAATCCCACTAATAGCATACATATCATCTCTCAATGTCAAGACATATTATAGTTCTTTTTCTTGTATTATAATATATGATATATAATATTAGATATATAACATACATAACTCACCACAAATGCTTGCATAGAAAGTGTTATGTAGCTAAGAAAATAATGTTTTCTGCATGACATTACATTATGGAACAGGAAAGATAGTTGTGTCTCATTTATACTCGCTAACATACAACCTAAACTCACACAACCTAAGAGTAAAAACTAAGAATATAAAAACATTGGATTGTACATGGGAGTGTAGGATCATGTGTGTATAAAAAGCATATAGTATAGTATGTTGAATGAAAGGTGTTAAAACAAATCTAATATTGTACTATACTCAAACAGGTGAGATTCAGAATACTGACCCAGGAAACAACAAAATATCTTTTTGCTAACAAAATACTTATCTACAACCGTCTGTAACTAGACTGATATAAATATGTTTAACAATATATATGTATTTGAATACATATACATGTATTTGAATACATATATATGGACAACAGAAGGTGCACTTAAATAATGTCATCGAGGAGATGTGGGGTGCCCACCCAGTCTAACGTCCTGGGCTCAGAGGCAGCCATGATCATGCACATGAACTGCTTACCTGTCCTCTTATCTATGGGATAGATAGTTGTAGGTGTGAACCTTCTGTTACTCTCCACAAACTCACAAAGCTGCTGATACACCTGTGGAAACTCATGTCGGAGGAAAACCCCTCGTATGCGCAGCTCCCTCTGAATATTTATAAAACAGATCTCCCTGGCCTTCCTGCCCTCCTCTCCCTCTTTGTCGATATCTGCTGTTCCCGGAGGCGGGGTCAGGATCAGCGTTTCCATGTCGCTCTCTTTTTTATTAACCTTTCTCTCGGGGCTGAAAGATGCCAATGCTACCTTTGCATATTTTCTAACAGTTGGAGCTTGATTTCTTGGCGATGGACCATCAGGCATCTGGTCTCCTACAGCAATGGATACATTCAAAATGAAACATTCATTGGGGTCATACTCTCTCCCTGCTTCTTGTAGCTCCTTGCAGTATTCCCCAAGGTTATCTTTGAAGCTCTCTAATTCTCGAAGAGAGAGGTATGTGGGAGACATAAGTAAACTATCGAGCCCATATTGTAAAAAGTTACTGGACGAAGCCGGATTTGGGAAACCAAGGAAGAGGACCCCTCTACCTCGGGAAAGGTAGCCAACTTTGGCAATTCGAGAGAAGGCCTTGTGGATTTCAACAGTCTCCCGGCAGTGTTTGATGATATGACGACATGTGCTGCCTATTCTCCCATACAAGCAGCTTTCTTTATGGATGTCCCAGTCCTCTCTGCGACAGTTCCTAGAGCAGTAGTATGTGTAGCAGCTGTGGCAGGATTTAAAGTATAAACAAGCGTTGAATAGAGTTTCAGTTCTTCGACATTTGTTGTTAGAGCACATCATGGTGTCGTCCTCGTCAGGGCTTTGATCTGGGGAGCACTCGTCTGCACTCTTCATTGCATCACTCGCTCCGTCGATGTCGCTGAATGCAGGAGTCATTCTTATGGAGGTGGGCTGCTTGTCAAGCGGAGGTGGTTCCTCTGGCCCCATCTTAGGGGCTTTTCTGGACAGGGAAACTGCCTCCTCCTCATCAATTAACTTCTTCAGTTGGTCTAATATGTCCTCACTAGCCCTTCTGCTGGGTGGTTTGTAGTCTGTTACAAGATCTGCTAAAAGCTCATCAAGCTGCTCAAGGCTCTGCTGTAGTGAGGCATTGTCATGTGGCTTTTCTTTGGTTAGGCCTTCAAACTCGTGCTGACACTGCTCTGGCCCCTCTGTGCTTCTAGAGTCAAGGATGTCCCAACTGGCCGATCTTCCATTTGCCTTGCTGAGGTTTCCAGGTCGTATGTCATTGTCAGTGATTGTTATCTCAGGTGCGACAAACCAGAGCTTACTGGTGGGGCTTTTGGATGCCTCCGTAGGGCTTTTGTCAACCAGTGAGTTGTCAGACATTGACAGAGCTGCGTAGCGTCTTGGTGAACTGGAGAGGTTGACTACCACTGGCTGTGGCTTGTCACCTGCTGCAGCTGCAGGCTTCCTGGAGTCAAGAAGATCATCAAAACTCTGACCGCGATGGACAGGCAGAGGCTGTTCCCGCTCAACACGAGAGTTAAGGATGTTGTCCCAAGATCTGGAGTAAGATTTTGCCTCTGTGCCAATTCTTGGTTGTTCTACACATGGATTGACATACCAAGGTGGTAAGGCTGGCTCTTGTTGGACTCTAGTTGGAGTAACTTGGGAAACATAAG
Source organism: Philypnodon macrostomus (assembly GCA_036025475.1). Lineage (NCBI taxonomy): Eukaryota > Metazoa > Chordata > Actinopteri > Gobiiformes > Eleotridae > Philypnodon > Philypnodon macrostomus. The sequence goes on along the minus strand of JAVQKC010029054.1, from coordinate 40,859 downwards.
AGGCAGGATTGGTAGAGTATCCGGATGCATCAGAGCCGTACCAGTCGTCTGCTTGTGACTGGACTACTCTGGCATGTCGCCGCCCTTCTGTGTAATAGGCTCTTGATGGTACATGATGCTCTGGAGCCATTGCATACATGTCCGTGGGATAATAAACCCGAGGTGGAGCAGTCTGTATCTGGTAAGATCTAGGATCATCCCCATAAAATATCCTTGCAGGAGGTGTTTGAATGATGTATGCTCCAGGCTCATTGGCCCCATAAGCTTTAGCATATCCTGTCTGCACAGAGTATGGATAGGACTCCATTTCTGGGTAATAGGGCTTTGTGGATACAGCATGCACCATTCGTGTTCTTGGATCTTGCACATATTGTACTTTTGGAGTATATGTGCGGCCTGGTGTATAGCGATCATCATGATAGTAAGTGCTTGGCTGGGGCGGAGCAGTAGTGACATATCTTCCTGGGTCGTCTGCATAAAAAAATCTTGTTGGCACATTAGGACTGGAATGAGCTCTGCGTTCTCTGCCATAATATTCAGAGGAAGAAGGCATTCTTTGCAAGGGGACCTCCATAGACTGTAAGTAACTATTGGGCATGCTGCGGGAGTATTGATAGGCATGCCTACTCTCTGTGCCTGTGAGAGAGTCTGTGGGAGTTGGAGTTCGAGAGTAGGAGAAATGCCGTGGCACGGTCAGGCTCCTGCTGTGTCTCTGCCAGGGTATGTCCACGTGAGCTGAAGCTTGTTTACGTTTTGAATGCACTACTGCAGCACTGTCAGGTTTGATGTCCATTCGACACCTGACGTGAGGGCTCGTAGCTGGTTTGTCAAGCCCTGTATCCTCTAGATTGTCAGCACCATAATGTGGGGAGTACCTACTGCTGTCGCCCATCTGAGGCTGTAGCTTAATGGGGTGCACTTCAGGCATATGTGCCCTAGCAGCAGCATAAGAAGATTCTCTACGTGGCGAGATTTCTGGTCTCCATCGAGCTTCTCGAGGGGTCCTCTGAGACTCCCTCCCCTTTCTTCCTGAAGATGAAGCCCCTTCAAAAGACACAGGAGTGAAGTGGGTTTGAACGCGAGGGGCACTTTTTGACCTGGTCCGTTTTTTTTGCTCAGGAACAACTACTTCAGTTGAAATGTCTGCAGTCATGGGCTGTGGAGTGAGCCTATGACTGAAAATGTCTGGTGCAGAGAAGCGGTACCGCTGCTGGCGGCCTAAGGCGTTCCAAGCCACCTCTGGGTTAGCTGTGTGCCGGTCAGCCTTTCTGAACGGGGACTCCATTGAGTACTTGTGGGGTTTGGGATACTCCAGTGACCTGTAGTCAAAAGTGCGACAGTGCCTCTTATTGACTTTGCTGTTACGGTCCTCCAGTGTGTGGTAGTTTATAACATCACATTGTGTGGAAGGCTGCAAGGACTTGAAGTGTGAAGAAATGGGGATTACTTTTATATCTTGATGCACAGTTGATACCAGTATGTCAGGCGGGTCTGTGCGTGTCATCTTAAAGGGGATCCTCTAGTTTTGTCCATAAAGATGTCTTAAAGGTGAAGTTGCCTGAAGAAGAAAAAAAAAAACATGCCTTCAGTTTCAGTTCAACCATATATTAAATTAAATATATTATGATCCAAAGATACAAACAATGACACCTTTTACAAAGACACTTTAGATGTTTCATGTTTCAGGACTTTGACAGTAACTATTTAAAGATTCCTCTCCTCGTTTACTGTAACACATTTTTCTTATCCTCACATTGAGAACCGTAAAAGATATGTGCACTTTATGTGTAAGCGTTCACTATTTACTTGATTTTTTTATTTCAATTCTTCAGAAGAACATAGAAAACCATAGTCTTTTGAGCTAGATATTATGCTGTCAGTCACTCATGCCTGCTGAATTATAAATAATGCCATGTGGTGCTTCTGATCACGCTGAATGAATCTGCATGACTTTAACATATAATTTTAAAACCAGTGAAGGGAGAGAGGTTTCCGGCAAGATTGCAGTAACACAACAGCAATAACACAACAGCAATAACACAACAGCAATAACACAAAAGATGAAAGAACCTTATTAACTAACTAATGTTATTTAAGGATTGTCTGAGCAATTATCCTGGATCTCCTCTCAATATATAGTGATAATATAAAACTAAAAAACACTGCTCTGTGTTAAGGTGAAAAACTGTATATTTTTAAAACATATAAACATAATTTAATCCCAAATTTGTAATGAACGTGTTGCATTCTCTGAGCTGATTGCAGTTCTTCTTCTGACTGTCACATACATTTCCAATACATTGCACATGTCAAAGATCGTGGTGGTTGTGTGGGGAGAGCATGTAAATGAAGAGAACAGAAGCATTACATGGGCATACTAGAACCCCTTCAGGTTCAGTGGGTTAAAAATAACAGGCTTTTTATTTGTGGCTGCTCTAGGATTGGCTGCAGCCTGTCACAGATGTCTGCATGCTGTGAGTGCTACTCTGCCTTCACACTCTGTCTATCAGCTCGTCTTGGAAACGCTCTGGGTACGAGACGAGAATCTGTTGAGCGCTCTGCCTCATATGCTGCTGCTGGTGGAGCATGAATGTGAGTCTGCTAGTGTAAGGTGGCATCGTCTGTGTGGCCTTATTATCATTGATAACACATGGCAACGAGACGCAGCAATTGACTAAAACACGATAAGCTATTTATTTCTTTACTTCTGCTGTATTAAACAGAATGCATCAAACTTGGTGGATGGAGCATTTTGGGTATCTTTTTTCTGACTTTGTGTAGCCTGCAGTGGTGCACTGTTGGTTGAGAACACCCTAGAAAATGTCTGACTCTCTGGGTTAAGCAAATGCTGCTGTGTAGATGTAGTTACCATCCCCCCTCATAACAGACTCCTCTTTACGCTGACCACACACTAGTACTTGACTGGGCTAGTCAGTCAAGTGTCAGGCTCTGTGTTTCTGTACTGTTATTATAATAATAATAATTATGATGAACACACCAATGCCTTCACACCAACACAAATACAGTAAAGTACAGTAAAACAGGGCTAAATTATCATTAGCTGCATTCACCTATTTCTGGAGAGTTTAATCCTCACTCCTATTCAGAGGAGGATGTAAGGTCAGATGAGGATTTGAGGTGAAATGATTAAGTGATGTACAGTGGTGTATGCTTACCAAGCAGTGCACACATCAAAATACACACACACTCTATATGGACTTCTGTGTAGATGAGGGGGTTCACTCTGCTAATATTGGTTTAGAATGAGTGCACATATGTGGCGCCATGATCTAATGCATGAAAGGTGTGTCCCCCACGTATCATTTCTACAATAGAATAGTTCAAGAACTACACTTCCTCTTAAAGTAGACGTGCTCTCATGTTCCACTACGATGCTCTGTGTAAAAATTAGGTTACATGTCAGCGTGCACCCTGCAGCTCTTTCAGCTGACTCTGTGACTAAGGCTTACACTGTGGGTCTAAAGCAATGTCATTCAGCCACATGTAAATAATAGAGGTCTAATTCAATGCTTTGTGAATGCTTCATGACCCACAGCTCTATCAATGAGCAAATAATTACTTAGGAGTTACCTCTGAATTCAGAGCCTAAGTGGATGGTGTTAGGAGCGTTCCAAAAACACTGGCTCAGCATTATTTTGAAGGAATTGAGGAACACATGCATGCTTCAGGGCAGGTTGTGTCCATGACAAAAACATGTTGAGTACTGTGATATCGATATGTAATATTGTGATGCAAGATAAATTAAGAAGAAATGATTATTTTATTAACTAATAAAAATGCTGCTGAATGAGACAATTTTATTAACACATTTTCATTTAAGGCTCTATATGAAAATATTTTACAGTATAAACCTATGTTGGATTAATGGTGATACTGCAATATTTTGGGGATTTTAGCAATACAAACAACCCAATCTGTGTACTTCAGGGCAGTGTTATATACACACTTGACTGAATCACTGCCATAGGCCTGGCTGTATTTTTGCCTGAATATATGCGGCTTCCTGCTTCCATTTGCACGATTGCTTCCTTCTCCAAAAGCTCTGGTGTTGTGGCCACATTGGTGATAAATCTGCCACTGTTTCACTGCTGCCTCTGAGCCTTATGCTTCAGCTGCAGTTCATAGATGCATGCTCTCCATATTTATTCTCTTTGATCAATAAAAGTCAGGCCTTTCCACAAAATAAACACAGCACCAGGTATACTCAGCCAGCACACTCTTATTGCACATATGTGTTGTCTGCAGTGTTGATATAAGATCATTTGATCTGTATCTGGCAGATTACCTCAACAGAGATGGTTTGCTCTGTTGTCATTAAGATACTAAGCTGTCATTACGTCTGACCTATATAAGCTCTGGTCAAGTATCAGAGTTGTCCTGGGTATAAGATGTATGGGCTGGGAGATAAAAAGAAAGGAAACAGCTCAAAATAAATACATAGGAACTTTGTGATTGGACGAACAGTCACAATAGTAACAGACTATTAGTATGACTCTTTTACAAACACACATTAAAACTGTGTAAGGTTTCTCTTCTCAGAAATATATAAAAATGCTACTTTGTCTTCTCAATTGTTAGAATGCTGTTGAGATTATTTTGTATTTAGTAAAATAAAATATACAACCAATAAAGCATTATACCTGCTAGACCTATAATAAATCCTCCAGAGATAATCACGCTGGGCTTTGATCATGTACACACTATGTGCAGAAACAGTGCCTGAGACCAGACTAGTGAGCATTAATTAAGACCAGAGCACACTGACAGATAGATCTTCGATGTGGTCTTTTTATTTCAATAAGCACCCATTTACTGAGCCCTAGGGGCACATGGGTAGATCCTTAGTCATTGAACTATATTCATTAATTCACACTCATGTTACACAGAAGGAAGAAGCGAGAGGAACTGTCAGCCAGCCTTCACTTAAGGCTGCTGTGCACCTTACAGCTGCTCCCACATCTGACTGAGCCAAATTGGCACATGTTCTTGCAACCTGTGTGGATCTCCAGCAGGGTCCATGTCATGTAAAATCAAATGAACTTAGGTCACGGCGATGCATCAAGTTTGCCCAAACGTCGCATTGACGCGCTGAGCTAGCAAACCTTGGTGCTAGCGTGTGTGTATGTGTGTCATGGGCTGCCTGCTACTGAGGATGATGTCAGTGCTGTTTGAAGATAGAAGCACGAGGAAATGACCGATAAACGTGAATCTGTGCTTCCTCGTGCACCGAGCGTACAATCACTGCTCAAAGCAACGCTGCAGAAGTGCCGTCTGATGTTAGCAGGATGCACGGTCACAGCGTGTTCACTCCGCCGCAGTGATGTAATATGAAGCAGAAATGACAGGGAGAAGCCCCAGTACGTCCCCGGTGAGTGGGGGTCGTGTGCACCGATACTATGTCCGCAGCACAAATCAAAAGCTCCGTTCTTACCGCTGCAGTCCGCCCTTGCAGACCGGGCTCGTCCATTCTCCACCGCGAAGGCGACTCCAGGCAGCATCAGTGCTTCCCAATGACGACATCGAACATGTGCAAAAGGTAAAGCTGCAATATCCGCCTTATTGGTCAGCCTCTGGACCCTCTCTCTCCTTCTCCTCCTCTTCTCCGCCGACGTTACATCGTTAGTGAATCTCTGCGCAAACCCCGCTGCACCATCCACTGCCATCCAACAGCCAATCACCCATCCAACCAAACGAGCCAACCAACAGCCAGCGCCTGCCTCGCGCTCACATACGTTCTCCCTGCGTGCGCGTGAGCTTGTGAACGTGTGTATTTTTCAAACATCAGTTTGTGCACGATCATGTTCGTATGACCTTTCCTTTTGCGCCATCTTGAGGTTTACTTTTGTAATTCCTTTTTAATGAGTTGAACACGAGAGTACAAAACCAGAGGTAGAGAAACCAATCGGCTCATTCTACTCAAGTAACAGTCTAGTTATCCCAGTAACAGTCTAGTTATACAAGTAACAGTCTAGTTATCCAAGTAACAGTCTAGTTATCCAAGTAATGGTACAACGTAAAAGTAGACTACTGGAGCAAGTCTACTGAAGTAAGCTAACTGAACGTGATGTCAGATGTAGCCTATAGTGATAAATAACAACAACAACAACAACAATGGTCAAATTCCTGCATTAAAAAAAATAATATAATTTTAACAAATTAAGGCACAAGAAACACATGTCACAATCTTGTCACATCTCAACAAAGGATGATGTGTCTTACTCAAGATTATTGTTTCTTCAAAATAATATTACTCAAGTAAATAAGTAACTGAGTAAATGTAACTCATTTCTCTCCACCTCTGACCAAACTCAATAGGGTTTACCAGATGCTATTAGAATTCAAGGAAATCTCTTTGTGTTTCAGGTCACAATTTGAACAGACCACATTAACTGTATGGGGATGCTGGTCTCTGCCTGCGTCTGGGAACTATAAATTACAACTACTACTATGATCCTTTCCTGACCTCTTGTCACTGGAGTTAAAATCACGGTATAAGGCTGGAACCACTTCAGGTCAAGATACTAACCATGCATTGAAGTATTTTGGCAACAAAACTGGACTAATACAAATATGATTGTGGTTCTTTCACTGAACATTCATTAAAAGCCCATGCTCTGGCATTCAAACTGTGCAAGTAAAGCTCACAAACGATTTCAGACGCTTTAGGGTTAACATGATCTATTAAAGTGGAGGGGTCTCTTGTGGCTGATGATATCAATGATGATATTTCAGATGCCAGTTTAACCAACATTGATTCAAGTGTTTTTATAATAAATAAATGAAGCTAATAGGTCATCATTACAATAACTAAATCCATAAATAGAGTGGCACAATGAAAAAGGTGTTACTCTTTGAGTTTGAGTTTGAGCCTGTCTCTGGCTTTTTCCAAACCTGATGTATAAATATTGCAGATGATCATCGGCCTCTATATCAGTCTTGTGAATATTGTCCGATACCGAGTCGATATATCGGTGCATCCCTACTAGGGTGGATGTAGATTAACTTAAGCATTGCACCTGCATCTCTGACATAAGGGCTCAAGTTACACACACCTGCAAGTGATACACACAAAAACCAGCTTCTCATGAATTATTACTGAGTGCCAGCTGAACTGAGCATGTGCGTACGGGGCAGGCACAGTCCCAGTGAGGGGGAGACGTGAGTGCGGATGGAGCAAATAAGACTACCACCATGGACATATCTGCTTTACCCAACAACAATCACCCAGAGAAGTTCCTCCAGCTGGACGTGGGGATGCTGCCCGCCACCCACGGCATGTTCCAGCTGAAGGCGGTCATGTCCACACAGAAGCACTGGCACAACCACGTCTACAACCAGGTAACCGTAACCGTAACCGTAACCGTGGGGTGAGCATTTCTTGGTCAGGGTTTTGTATCAGCAGTATAACAAACAGCAGAGGTGTGGACTTGAAGGTCATGACTTGGACTTGAGTTAGGCTTAAGTCACAAATATGACTTCACTTCATAAAATGGGCAAAGACTTGTGACTCAACCAATGACTTGAGACTTAGACTTGACTTGAGCCCTGTGACTTCAGAAGACTTGATCCCAGCCCACCCCAAAATATTAATGTAGGTTATGTTTTTTGAAACGACAGACACACTAAAGAACTGTAAAAATAATCTCCATAAACACTCCACAAACTCCACAAACATATAGCATGTATATAGTCACTGTTACACACTGTTGTTTGAAATAAAGAACAGACTGGGTAGAATGCTAGCCCTAGTTATGCGTACGGCACATACGGGCCGAGCTCAAAACACGAGTCAAATAAATGTGCTACAGTTGCTGAATGTTACACAGGTTCTGTGTGTGGTCATGTGAAGGAGATCATTATTATACTATTGTTCAGTATAATAGTATAATAATATATCACTATTTAGGCCGTTTAACTCTCTTAATCATTTACTGATGGTACAATGTAAGTAAACAGTTTTATTTCAAAACTTGCAACTTGACTCGGACTTTAGGGCCATTGATTCGGGACTTGACTTAGACTTCAGGCCAAAGACTTGAGACTTATTTACAAAAATGGCTTGGTCCCACCTCTGGCAAACAGGTCCAAAAAGTCAATATTATTCAATAGGGTTTCATTAGTTTACTTCTGGATAAGCAGCTACTTTTTATTTAAAGCATATACTTCTAATATACTTAGTTACTTTCTGCTGAAAATACTCAGTTTGAGTACATGTCACTGTAAGGCCCTCTTTCCCTGTGGTGGTATACCAACTTTACAACGACAGGCAATAGAAAGTAGTAGCTAGGTGGTGTTTCTTCATCTATACGTAAAAAGTTATAAGGTTAGCAGCCCAGCATACTAAAACAATCCACATGATTTGTATGATTTTGACAAAAATGTAAATGCATGGTTTGATTGTCTTGTGTCACTACAGAGGGAGGAGCAGCATGTGAGGGGTGTGTCCCCTGACAGCAGTCCTGTGGTGTTTGTAGACCGATATCTGGAGAAACACATCACTCCGGTCACCTTTAAGTCCAACATCAAGACCAACCCTCTGTACATGGACATCATTGGTGTGGACCAGGGGGACACCGACAAAGCCAAACCATCCTGGACCGTGCAGGAATACGACACTCAGACTGTGCGTGGGAACCTCGCCGACTATCTGAAGGTACTGGTGCCTAATACAAGGAAAACTAAATAATGGCCAGTGGTTCAGATGGTAGGGCACGTCATGTGACTGATTAATGGACTTCCTGAGAAAGCGCTTTGAACAGATCTTTCTTTTTTCCTCAGGAGGGTGAAAAGACTCCCAAAGACCTGGACTTCTGGCTTGAGGAGCTCTACACGCCAGGATTTGACTCTTTACTGAGAAAGACAGAAGCAGAAGAACAACAGAAAAAGATTTGTAAAATCATATGTTTGATATTTTTCTCGATCTGTGTGATTCTCGTTGTTATTTTAGTGCCAGTTATGATCCTCAAAAAGTCAAACTGACCAGGCAAGACCATTTTTTGAATTATGACGACTGAGCAGCTTGATCAACCTGATTATGATGCTCTGTTGAATTAAATGTTCATAGTTTTTTCATAATATATATTTTTTTAACCAATGCTGTTGCTTTTTGTACCAAATATTTTACCTATTAGTACCGTAACGGAATCTCACTTCAAGATGTGCCGCATTTAGCTCAGTTGGTAGGCGGCAGCACAAATGTAGAGCTTAAAACAGCTCGCCCCAGCGTTGAGGGTTCAAATCTTGACTCCCGACAGTTTGACAAATGTCACCCCCCACTCTTCTGTCCTGTCTAATAAAGCTGAAAAGGGAAGAACAAGAATGTCATTGATTTAATTTGATTATTTATTGCAATAAGGATGTACAAAGTATTGGTAATCATAAATGTTAAAATGTTAGAAAAAGAATATCTCTGACTGTTAACAGTACAGTGTATCAAAACATTACTGCTGAACCAGCTGACACCATCCACTTCCCTAAAGCAGAAGACGACTGGTTTGATCCACTCCCGTCATGACTGCGTTAAGGAGGCATTGAATAAAGTAGTACACAGACTAGAGGAGGGAGAAAACAACTGCTAAAATCAAAAGGCAACAAACAAAAAATCGACATGCAAATTAACTTACAACCAAACAGAACACTAAGAGAAGAGGGAGAAACGCTCGACTAAAATAAATATGTTTCTCCATAAATGAATTTAGACAAAATTCGCTCCTGTAATTTGTACCATGACACTACATTTATTTACAAGTCAGTTTAGATTGGAAGAGTGGACAACAGGAACATTGAGATCTTGATAAAAGGAACAATTATACACTATAATTTCTGATGGCTAAACACGTGACAGGTGGGAACTGGAAAGGCAGGCGCTTTGGCAGAGAAATACATCCAGTGATTAGAATCATGAGTGAGATTTGGTTCGTTTAGCAGTATCAGTCAGGCTTTTCAGAGTCAACATCAGAGTCAACATGAGAGTCAACATCAGAGTCAATGAGAGTCAACATCAGAGTCAACATGAGTGAAGAAACACCAGTATTTGGTTGGAAAATGGACACAAATTTCACTTATGTGACATCAACAGACAAGGTCCAGATCAGACTGGTACTTGTGTGTATACACGGCATATATACTGTATACATTTCCAAATATAGAGTAATCCATCTTTAAGTTATGTTGCAAGAATGAGTACTATAGTGAAAAGAACACTACTAAACAGTGTCCAAAGTTTGCAACATTTCAAAATAAAAACATGACGTAGCTTCTCTTGCAAAAGGATTAAGCAGCGTTTAAGTTAAAACTGCCTGTGACAGAGTTACTGCCATTATCAACCAGTATAAAGTGTGCAACCAGCTTAACATACACTACATACAGAAATTGACAACCGTTCAACAGTGAAGCACACAGAGGATGCTGGGATGCGGTTGTATCCATGACAACTGTCAAGTGAAGAGCTTTGTGCAACTGCTTGCTGTGCACAAAACATTAAGAACGAAAAAAGTAGTATACAGTATGTATGCTAACAGCTAGCATATGTATGCTAACTGCTAGCCATAGTGTTTATTAGTATACAATACATTCCACTAATCTAAACATTGTGTCACATTCTTATTTTGAAATTGCATACAATATCACATGAAATATGAAATATAACCGTTAAGGGGAGACAAAAACAAAACCATTACAAATAGTGAACCCCGTTAGTCTATTGGTTTAGTGGCAGTTTATCTAGTGTCCATCTAAAAACACAATCAGAGAAATAACCCGTGACTCTTTGTAATGAAATGTAGTGGACCATAACATTAGATACCTGATGTGAAATGAGTTGGAGATTACTTTTTAATGCAAGAATAGAGGTGATGACTATAGAGTCCTCTGATGAACAGACCCTTTCACATGAAGCTATGGGTTATTATTATACATACATACATCTGCAACACAAGCGCATATGCATAGAGGTATATCTTTTCTCAGCCTCATCTCTGCCACTCTCCTGATGGTGTTGTCTGGTTTCTCAACCAGTCGACTGTAGGAATGGGAGACTAGCAGTGTGTCAGACAACAAGCTGCCAGTCAAGTATGACGTAGGTCTAATGCCTGTGACGCTGGCCCCATCTGTTGGCTGAGCACTTCAGCAGCAGTAGACCTACACTCGACTATGTGAGAGGCTAATGGAGGTTCAAATGGAAAGAAATAAAGATGTGTTTACAGTAAAATAAAGAGTTGTCCTTAACACAACCCTTTACATGGAGTTAATGGATCTACGATGACTCTGCTGACCAGCCATTATGGCTTATAGAAAAAAAAGCACTCAATGACAATCGTTAGTTCCTAGCATTAAGGCAAGTTTGAATTGGGCTTTAGGGTAGAACAGTTACACCTTGGGGAAGAGCATGTGACGACAAACGCAAACTAAGAACACACTTAATTTTAGTCAATCAGCCGCTACATGGGGCACTAGTCTTTCCACTCAACTTGGCTAATGAAATTTCAAACTAAAATCACATATTTTTTGTTTAAAAACAGCAAGATCTTAAATCTAAGACGCATGTACACACCTTTTAGACAAGTATCTAAAAGCTTAATTGTGTCTTGTTGAGTTACTGAGGCCAATATTCAACAGCTTAAAAAGGAAGACTCAAAAGTGAATAGAAATCAAAACACTACGCCCCAGGACATGTTCAATGAAAACAATAAGAAAAAAAGTCATTTTGTCTATCATGTGGATTCCTTTCAGTATTCATACAGTCCACATACATAAATACAATGCTCCAACTAGGATTCACATTTAAAACTCAATAAAACTAAGTACTATCCACCAATATAATAGGAAATATTGTCAATCTATAGAGATTATTTCATCTGATTGAAGTGGAAGGCACAACCATAAGGCTTTAAAAGGTTTTGCAAAGCATTCTGTAAGCCTCTCTCAGAGACATCAAAAAGAAAAACAACTAGGTGCTTATTGCTTCGTCAAAAAACACAAAAACTGGTCTAACTTATTTAGGCAAGAATGACATCAAGAATACGAATATGAACATTGTGCACAGCTGCATCAGAGCCTGAGAGAAATGAACTAACATGACATTTCTGTGGAAAGAGAAACACCCGGACCAAAGAGAGGAGCAGAGCGGGTAATTGTTCAATAACCCGACCTCAGGACCTCTGCCAAGCTCACCTCCAGCGTCTTTACTCGTTACCAGTGTGTTTTTGTCCATGGCTGTGTTTTCAATCGTCTCTGGATTATTATACGCCTTTAGGCTTGGACTGAACTGGGATTTGTGCATGGGTCTGCTCCCAAAGTGAGAAACTGTGGCTTGTAGAAAGGTGGATGTTCTTCTGTGTCTTTAAGAGTAGAAAGTCAGGACACTCTGGTGGTTGCCACGCACAAGCAGGATCGGTGGCAGGTCCTTGGACAGTGACTCTAGCCAGGCCATGTAGAGAGCACTGGACACAGCCCCCTTCCTGGCCAATGGCAGGCTCCTGTAGAGGCAACAGCATACATTTTAACCAGTCATCTTGATAAGTCACATAATAGTCTCATATCATAAGTCCCAAGCGGCAGAGGGCTTGCATTCACTCATTGAAATACATTATATATAATTTTATTAACACCAGATTGGACATCTCCTCTAATGCAGTGTATGGAGCAGGAGACTTACATGACAATGAGGTTGGCTGTACTCGAGTGCTCCTTCAGCAGTTCGTTGAGTCTGATCTGGCGATTAGTCTGACAAACAAAACAAAAACATGATTTCTAATAGAGCTTTCATGTCTCCACATATAAACAAAGGGACGTAGCTCATGCTGAAGTACAGTACATGTTTTGAGTGGTGTTTTAATGCAAGATTTAATGTTTGTGTCTAACCTTTGCCCGGTACAGCTCCAGCTCGTTGTCAGTGATCCTCCAGGGCTCACTGTTCTTCAGCCTCTCAGCCGCCTCCTGTTCCATGCCATCCTCCTTCAGACGATAGGGCTCAATCATCTCCTCAAAAGCTGTAATGCTAAAGAATAACAAGTACAAGATTTTATTAAACGAAATCAGAGAATATTGTCAGATACCATGAAAAACTGTTGTTTTTTTCTGTGCTGAGTAGAGTGGAGCAGCACCAGCTGCTTTACTGAGGCACAACCACATGAGGGCGGAAGTGGCACAGTGCTGGACGACCAAACTGAACCTGCATCAAAGACCCTGTAGCGTAACTATACTTCTTAGTTATAATTTTGTTTTTATACCAGTTATATTTTGAGTTAGATTTGATGCGTATAAAAGTATAAATAAAAGAATGATAATAACTTACTGTTCTTTCTTGGGTTTGGTGTTGATGTCTCCCAGCACAGTGATGTCAGAGAAGTCTATCCTGAACTTGCTCAACAAAGTTGCCATTCTGTACAAAAAAAAAGCGTCACAAATAAATGCAGGAATAACTTGAAGACATTAATCTCTGCTCGAGTGGATAAAGATAAGAGCCATGTGTCATGCTAAAGGCAGAGAGAATCTTTTTGAAGATAGGCCTTTACAGGAAATACAGGTAAGACCCAGTAGCACTTTGGGCATGGGACTCATTTCCTTAGCTTCACTTCAAAGGACACGTGTCTAAAAGCAATATCAGTATATCACTGTAAGTTGGCACCAGCAAAACTACAAAATAAACATCTGAAACAATCTGAACTGCCAACATTAATGAAATCAATCGTAAAATCAATTTGAAAAGTGAAACACTAATACAGTAACACAGGAGCACAAAATAGATAAATAATGGGGTTTAAAATACAGACAAAGCTATGTGTTAAATACAGGGAGGAAGCATAGACTGCTAGTACCAAGCTAATTTTATCCAACAAAAGGATGTAGGAGGCAGCTGTAGAGGACAATGAGACAAAAGAGAGAGGAAGTGCACGCACAGCACAAGTGACAGGGCTGCACATTGTATCAGCACAGTTTAGCCTAATGCTGATTGAATATATATAATGAATGAAATGGGTTATAAAAACATATAACACACAAAAATTAAAAGCAATTTCTCAAAATGTAATATTCCTTCTCATCCTGTTGGTAAACAACCACCCAGCAGACAGGATGTAGGACATTATGATAATGGTGATGATGTACCATTGTTTTCAACCACAATGAAATCAACAGAACTGGTGGAACATTTCACAGAAATGTGCTTCTGCAGAGTTTGATTTTAAAATGAGTCTGCCGAGCATGGACTCTTTTTGAATATTTACGGTTAATTTATATTAATAATTATTTTCATTAGTATTTTATTAGCAGCCGCTGGTCAGAGAGGTGCTCATGCTCTGCTCTTTGCTCTGTGTAGACCTGTGAGGCTGGAGTTTATATCTGAATGAACTGATGTAGTGTATTTCACTTAATGATCTTAACCCCGAAAAATACTCACGCTCTGCGGTCATGGTCAATCCGGTTGATTTTGCCTCCGATGAAGACACGAATTTTACAGTCCTTCCACCTCTTCTTGTTGGTCAGCAGGTACGGGATCAGCAGTGTCAGACCTAAAAGTAAAACATGTATTAAAACTCAAATACAAACATGCTGACTTTGGTCAAAGAAAAGATTATGCTTGAAAGGGCATACATGTATTTATTCATTAATCTTCAGGTTTTTTTATTTTATTAGGTGCAACCAGGACCCACTCGGCCCAGGACTTCCCACTTCCTGTGGTAAAAAGGCTTTTGCTCGTCTTTCATCTAAAAATGTTGTTGACGACTCATGCTGGAGGCTGTGGTGAAAGCATGGATCCCTGCTGAGGTGACATAGGCTGGAGCCCAACTAGACCTACGCTGTCATACTCAACAGAAAACTATTTTTTCACCGATATGAGTGAAACATAGAGACTATTAGAGGTTGGCTCTTGTCCCATGACTAATGTAATGTCAAATGTGTAAAGGGTCTGTAGATCTGACAGCGGATCATTACCTCCATCGTCAAATAGCCACCACACGTCCACTGTGCCTTTGCCCTGTTTCTTCTGGAACATCTGGCTGGCCTCTAACAACCTCTGGTCAGTCATGTTCAGAGGGACCGTCGGGCTCTTCTTGTCTGCATTTGTGTAGCACATACAGGAGTTTATTTTATGGGAGTTTGTGTATAGGATGTTATCATCAAGAAAGTTCATGTTCAGCTATTTGAAAGTACATGAACATAACCAGCCCAATTAAAGTTAGTTTTAATTGATTTTCAGCTGATTATTTATCAGAACAGGCAACACATGTCAATTAAAACACATTAGTTCATTTGTCTCTTGAGTTTAGGCAGCAACAGGTGCCATACATTTAGATTGTGCATATTTTCACTTATGCATGTGCAGTTAGTGTTCTTCAATGCAAACCAGAGTAAATGCAAACCAAGTGCTGCCTAACTAAGTGTGGCTAAATGCTGTTATGTTCATTTGAGAGACTTGAGGCGAGCCTTTGTTCATTGAGCAGCAGACTTAAGCACCAGCTACAGAAAAGAAAACAGTCAACTCTTCAATAGGGCGAGAAATCAAATGTCAGTGGATATATTTTTAGCACAAAACTGATAAATATGAATCACAATGTTATATGCTGGTGTTCATTGGCGTTTATCATTAGATTCAAAACAATGACACACACACAGCAAAGTAAGGAGAGAGGCAGCAACAAAAGGCATGTAAACAGTAGAGGGCTTCACTTCCTGGAAAAGAACGCTGTCACTCAGACCAGCGGCAGTCTGAATACAAGATTAAAGACAGTTGAGATGAAATGCTGGCACACTCAACAGCAGAGAGAGTTAGGAGTGATTTAAAGGCACTCTAAGACACAGCTGTAGACCAGGTCGCAAAAGGAAACACTAATTGTTAGTATTTTATTGAAGGGCCATTGGAAAAAGACAGAAAACACATAAGAGCAAGACAAGAGTGGACAGTGTTTTAGTTCAAGAGGAATTTGAAGTATCATTTGCATTGTTGAGCAAAGGATGTAGGAAGGAAATGGCGACAAAACAAAAAGCTAAAAACTAAAGCTGCAAAGTTTGAAAAGTAGAAAGCAGGAAGATGGAAAATAAGAAAAGGTCATAAAGAAAAATCAATAAAAATGCATGTCCTGCCTTTTTTCAACAGTGGCTGAGTTGGTGCTTTGCCATCATCTTCATCATCTGGAAAATGTAAGAGAAATACAAACACAAATGTTGGTTATGGAAAAAGGATGTTGAATCCAAATGAAATGAACTCCAATTTTTTAAAAACCAGAACAAAAAAACAAAACATTAACACAGTGTGAATATGAAGTTAGCACTGACCACAGAGCAGACATACCAACATATTGTGTCATGGAAAAGCTATGACCACTTTCCATTGGCAGCACATTCACCAGGAGGAGGCTTAACTATTTCTCCACAATTTCTGAAAAATATTGCTTTTGAACAATGACCCTAAAGCTCACATCCAGGAACTTGATGTGTCTGGTTAAATTAAACACGCTTCGAGTGCCCAGTGATTTAAGTACCACTTGCACAGACATGTGAGAGTTTATACACATGATTCCCCTGAGATGAGGCTGGGATTAAAAAGATGATTCAAATTGGAAATAAGCTCCATGGAGAAAAAAAGATCCGGGCAAAGATACACACGTGATTAAGACAAAAATAGGAGGATTAGAAATCAAGGAACTAGATTATGAACTAAATGCAGAGGCAGTAAATGTGAAGGTCTGCAAATATTGTCAAACTCTTTTATTTGCAAGATGACTAAAATGTATAAAATAGTTCTAGCAAAACATTCAAAGACAGAAGGCACAGACTTGAGACTTGTTTGTGATAGTTCCCACAGGGAGTGTGCTCCATTATTGCCTACACAGATATGGACACAAATACACACAAGACATCTGTGGACAAACAAACTGGGCCCAGGGGGGTCAAAGGTCACTTCCTCTCAGGACGCTGTGTGTGTCTCAATGTGTGTTATAAGGGAAGTTATTTGTGGATTAGCCGGATCAGAGAACAGTGTTAAACTGATTTCCTGGATAGAAAGTCCTTCCCTGTTGTGAACTGAGTTTGCAGTGCCCACAAAAAAGACAAAAAAAACGACATACTTTGTTTCGTATTGTCAACACTAACCTTTGGGGATGGCCGGGCTGTTCTGGAGGCTGGTCGCCTTTGAGGATGGTTTTGACGAATCAGCGTCTGAGTCTTTACTGGTGTCTATGGACACGATCACATCTTTGGTCCCAGAGGACTTTTCCTGTGAAGAGAGCAGCTCATCTGGGAGGACAAAAACAAACGGCTGGGTTAACAATACAGTCATAACTGCACAGTTTCTTTCTTCTATGAACTGAGCTGTTGTGTTTCATTAGTCATTGTCTATTGTGCCACACGTTTTTACTGTTAGCTTTCATTTGGTGTAATTCCGTAATAGTCATTTTTATATACCTTGTCCTTGAATATGGGACACATCTAATCCTTCCTGAAGACGCAAAATAACAGCCCCATACTGGAAGTCAAAAGCATCACTGTGAAGAGAAAAACAGACCAACACTCCCATCAGCAAGACAATAATGACAAGGACATTTTCTAACAAAGACAATGATCCTGAATGTACAAACACTGTCGTACTCGGAAATACTGAAAGCAAATACAGCTACTCTGGCCAAAAGTAAAGGCCACATTGCAGAGTACGTTAGCTGCAGTGATTTTAATAATATTGTTGCCTGAACCATTGTTGACCTTCAGAGCTAATGCTATAATCCCCACACTTTATTCTCAAACTAATTCTGCTTAAATCTCAGGTAGTCAGCAGCAGTCTCACATGACTGCTTTAGGGTTCAGTGGGGAAACAGGATTTGTAAGTGAACAAACACTGTTGCCTTGAGCTGTTACTACAACAACCCCTGAACATGCCACGCTGTGCCAACACTTATTTTTATTTACAAGGCAAGGCTTGTTATTAGGGTTATGTTAATTTCATAGTGGATAAGATAAGGGTGCCAGGGTTCTTGAGATAGAGCCTCTATCCCACACAACGTCTTTCAAAGCATCCGGTGAGTTATTCAAAACTGACTCATAACAATCACGTACTGGATCATACTGATATAAGTCTCCACGTTCATCATGTCACCGTCCCGCCAGTCTGTCTTAAAGCCGAGCACCAAAGTGTTGGGCTTGAGGCGACCCAGACCTGCAGCCTGTAACACAACAATTACAAATCATTTATAAATTACCCTTTTATATGTAAGAGTACTTACACAGTACTGTGTGTTTGCACATTTAGGTTAAACAGCATACATGCGCTCCTACCTGCAGCAGATACTGTGCGCCCTGTCTCATGTCCTCAGCAAACACAGACGTGTAAAAGCCCTTTGTCTCATTTTTGAGCAGCCAGCGCTGGTATCGAGTCTGCTCGGTAGCGATATCTTTGAAGTTTGGCCTTCTGTAGCCCTGCACAGAGCAAATACAGATAATTGTATTCACACAATGATTTAAACAGCAGGACTAAAATCATGAAAACATGCCCACTCAGAAGATTACTAACCCACTTTAAAGATCAAATAGCCCGGTCTATGAGTATTTTCAAAAACATGTTTTTTATTTCTGCAAAAGAGCTGTTAATTCAAACATGTCGTCATCCAGGTGTTTACACCATTTAACCTGTTGTAAACCTTCATTGAGTTATAATGAAGGTAACGGCAGTGAAGCGACTCAGGCCACTTGTGGAGCAAAAATTTGGTGTGCAGCACAGAGTGTGCATTCATTTGAGCAAAATGGGCTTTCTATTGTGAAGCTGCAAACACTGGCAGGGGATTTGTAATACTGTTTATATTGTAGCAGAACAAATGCATCACAGATATGGTTCAGCTAAGCTGACAGAGGCTACACTGAGAGGACCATTAACAAAGACTTTAGAAACTGTTATCTTTTCATAAAGGCTGAATCTGTAAAACTACAAACAAGATTACTATCACTTATGAGGATTTCATGTTTTGAAACATGCCCTGCAGCCAATTTTAGCTCAAAGGTATGAGGTATGTTACAAAACTGGTCATTCTCTTGTATATAATCACAGTTAGCTCTCAAAAGCTAAACAAACACTTAGAGAAGCACCTGCATTTGTAGTTAGTACCATATACAGTACCTACAGCAGAGACATTGAAACACTGACAGTGTGATAATAAAAGTGGCTGTTCACATGCACCAACACAAACAAGGTATACGGTGTTTCAAAGTTTTAAAGAGTTTATAAATGTTAAATGTGTGTCAGTGAAAATGTGTTTTTAATAAGATCTGAGATAAGGTCTGAAAGGCTTATTTTAAAACATTTGCATCTTTTAAAAAAAACAGCAAACAAATACAAAGGCTGCTTACCGTACGAACATGACCACAAATCATCAGCCCGACATTTTTGGTAAAACTGTGGACGAGGTCGAGAAGTGCTGGGCGAGAGTTGGGGTAACCAGTCATCACCAAACACTGGGGTCTGCACAAATAAGCACAATTAAAATGAGCATTAACATGTCTTCTGACCTTTGCTGTAAATTCTAGTCCCAGTGAAGGACAAAGAGCAAAAAAACTGAAGCAGAGTAGCGCACATCAAAGCAAATATGTTAAGCACCGAGGGATTTAACCGAGGCAGTGAGAGGAGACCAAGTCATTTTAGAGACACTTGGAGTTAATCTCCTGCCTGCTCCGTGTCCATGGGAATCAGCCCCACAAGCATTATCACTATGAAGTCCTCAGAAACACCACAGCAAGCATTTAACAGAGAAATATTTGAACTGCTCCATCCTAGGGCCAAACATTACGAGTAAAAACTAAATATGTGATAACTACATTAAGACATTGTGTTAAGCCTTTACTAATCATTTAAAACTTACTAATCCAGGTCTAGAGACTGAATCATGATGTTTTGAATTAAATTGTACTTATTAATTGATTTGAGACACTTATTTTGAACATTTCTGTCAAATGAAACACCGTACATTCATAATGATAGCGTTAGTATAAACATTTGCAAACTACTGTGCAGCCCTACTCCAGAAACTGTCCTCTCTAAACCTGATAAAGCTTGACATGAAGTTAATGAAAATAATTATTTTGTATTCTGAACAAAAAGCTTGAATGTAATTGTAAGGTTTTTTTTTTTTTTTTTTACCTGAAGTTCTTGATGTGGTCCTCGACTCCGCTGAGGTGCAGAGTGTGGGTGAGGGCCTGGTGGTAGGTCAGAGCCTGTGTGGATGAGCCCCAGTTCACATCTGGACACAGAGGACACATGGGGACAGAGGAGACACAAAGACTGTTTATAACTCCGTACGAAGGACCAAAGATCGTCTGACCCGTGTGGTGATACAGTCGGTGACAAGGCCCTGTGTGTGTGTGTGTAGCTGTGTGTCAAACTGTGAGTGTGCTCAGGTGTGTGGTCCTTTTCTTCACAACATCACAGCAAAACTTACTAAATTCAAAATATAAAGCACTTTTTTCAAATAAATACATTTTCAAAAATATTTTTGCATATTTTGTGCACCATATATTTACATAATTTATTTATTATTCTTTTGGCCTCAATGTTTCATTTTATTTGTTAAGACCAAAGTAGTTGTGTCCATCATTAATTTGTGATTTGAGCATTTTGTGGATCTCAAGTGTTACAGTTTACTTTTGTTAGTAGTTAAAGGTTCTAAGAATAAATAGTTTAGGGTATAGTGTTTTTGATACTGACCTGGCTTCTTGTGGCTGACGTAGATATAAAGACCCAGGACAATGACATTGGTGAGTAGGGCAGCCCACCAGTTGATGACAAACATGACCACACAGCACAGGACCGCGCCGGCCAGAGAAACCCACATGTTATAGTATTTGAAGCTTGGGCGCCAACCTGTGATTACAATAAAAAAAGGTTAACATTTTTTTCAAAATCAATCAATCATTTTTACCTTGTAGTTAATTGTTAATAAACTAAACTTGAGGTTATGATAAAAATATGTGTATATATATATATATATATTACTATGACCATTAGCATGGATTTCAAAAGGGAAATGTCACTGTTAAATAGCATGAAAAAAAAGTTTTAGTTTAAAATTGAGGCCTGAAGTTAACGAATGGGAGTAGCAGCCTGTTAGACTGGAGACCAAAATGTTATACCCAACATTAGGCACTAGACCTCATTGACTGGGTGGGTACCACAGAAACTAGACTAGGATTTTAGTAATGGATACGGTTGTACTTTGAGTGGTTATACAATGACAGGGTCTAACACAAACCACAGGACTGAAAGGGTACATTGACAGTGTTGTACTTATAAGTCCACATGAGCAGTTTATGAGTTCCCGAGAGTGAGTACTGATTAGCACTGAGGCCAAAAACCAAATGGGCAGATATTGTGTGGTTCCAGAGGCAGTAAAATCCATTAGCCTGAGGCTACAATGCCCCCTCTGCCTCTAAATGAGTCATGTACCATTTAAGTCCATGTAAGTTTATGACCTGTTTGTAAATATTAGACACAGACAGAGAATCTGTACCTGGAGTTCTGCTAGAGCTTTGGTATCAAGAGAAAAAACAGAACTCAGTTGAAAACTTCACGAGAGCATCATTCAATAAGGTCAACAAGCCAACATCATTCATCATGATTTTTCTCATCACAGGAGAAAATCACCTTCCGTAAAAATGGCTATAATTGACTTAATCAATAATAGACATTTGAAACAATAATGTGCATTACAATATCACTTCCCTCTTCTTAATCGTACCTGGTGAGTTAGCCAGTGAGGCGTGAAACACAGAGAAGTTGATCAAGGCGTAGGATGCCAAAAAGAAGTTAGAAATGATTGGAGCAATTATGTTGAGCTCAGCTGAAAAATAAAATACACACAATATTCATATTTAATAGCTGCACTATTTTTTAAAGAGTATGCAGGATATGAGAACAAGAATCGAACCAATGAGGATGAATGCCAGAGCGATGCCAAAGGTCAGGATGTACCCTCTAAGTGGCTCATTGTTTTTGCCATAACCCTTGGCAAACATGCCTAGGCCTGGATAAATATTGTCTTTACACAAAGCCTGTAGAACGAAAGAAAAACAGAATAAAAATCTAAAACAGGGAATAAACAGTAATAAATGTATACAATATTTTAGACTGAAAATCAGTTGCTGCTTACCTGGAATACTTTAGGTGCACTGACCAAAGAGGCCAGAGCAGAAGAAAGAGTGGCAGAGAAGATACCAGCAGTAATTATGGGCCCAAAACCAGAGACTAAGCTCATAACCTGGACATAACAGGAATAGGCAAGAGTCACAACATAGCCTTGGATTTTCACTTCTGTAAGAGTGCAACCCTATACCTGGAAGTCATTTTGAAGACCAAAGCGACAGCCATCGTCACTACTTTTGCAGGTGGAGAAGTCAAAACCAAATTTACAGGCTGCATCACTGCAATTGGACATGAACTGGGAGCTGAGAGTGTCATTCACACTGCCACTGGCATCTCTAACGATACAGGACCCTGATGATAAAACACAATGTCGTTTAATAAATAATAACAACAACAAACAACTAGGCCCACTAGTACATCGGCAAAACAGCCCCATACGTCCACCCCAAATGCTAAGGCATGGTGGGGGGTTTGAGGCTTTCTTTATCAAACCTCTTTAATATGCATATGTACATTAAAATCAGACCGGATCACTGTGCCAAAATTAATGAGATTTTATTTATGTTCGTCAGAAAAAAAAAGTGCTCCAGAGCATTAATTCGTTTTTAATTAATGAATAGTTATTCATCGTAGAAGTACCAAAATCAATCTAGTTGGGCATCTTTATGAAATGTAACTGTCTGCAAAATTTCTCTGCAGACACAGATGGAGGTGATTGGAAACGCTCTCTCGCCGATATAATAACATGCATATGCTGTACATACCAGTGGAAACAGCAACTCCCAAGTAGACAACTCCTGTGATCAAAATGGCCAGAAGGGTTCCTCTGGGGATGGCCTGCTGTGGGTCCTGTTACAAAAAAGTACATTTGTCAAAAAATAACAGTCACTTGTTTGCAATTGTGTAGTTGCATCAACAAACTTACTGCTAGATCTCCTGAAATGTTTGCTCCAGCCAAAATACCAGTGGCTGCTGGGAAGAAGATGGAAAAGACTGAGAAGAAGGTTTCGCCTCTAAAATCCGGACCCATGTTCTCCCACATGATCGAACCTGAAAAACACAATTAAGTGACTAAGAAAACTATCCCAGTAGTATTCAAAAATATATAATTTGTCTTACCATCATAACCAAAGTAGCCCATAGACTCTTTAGACTTGACAGAAATGAAGGACCCAATGAAGTAATTGATAATGGCTGTGATGAGAACAACAAGCAGGAAAATCTGGGCCTAAAGGAATTAAACAATATGTTAAGTACTGGATATATACTGTGCGGTTGGTTTCAAATTAAAAATCTATAACCTTGGCCTCCCACTCCATGCCTGCCACCGAGATGCCAAGAAGTAGTATAACTGTGATGGTGCCAACAATTCGAATATCATTGATTTCATCCGTCATGATGGCATCTGCACCCTGAAAATATGAAGATGGTCAGTCTGGTTGATGCAAAGATTTACAACAGGGTCACAGATGGTCATAGATTGAAAAAACTTACAGCAAGAAGCTCTACAACTGTTTCAGCGAAGCCCACCACATACATGGCTACAGCCACTGCATTGGCAAAGGCAAAGATAAGACCTATGGAGCCACCAAACTCTGGGCCCAGGCTTCTTGAAATTAGATAATATGCTCCACCT
The DNA here is from genome assembly GCA_036025475.1 of Philypnodon macrostomus. NCBI lineage: Eukaryota > Metazoa > Chordata > Actinopteri > Gobiiformes > Eleotridae > Philypnodon > Philypnodon macrostomus. Next base: position 17,085 of record JAVQKC010029054.1, on the reverse strand, counting down.
GAAAATAAAAAGTGACAGTCAACAATAGTGCCTATGACCTTCATACTGACACTTTGCACTCACACTTCTGGAGTCTATAGCAAAGTTGCTGTAAGTTCAATAAAACATAATGCATTATTGTGCAGTTCTTTAGTTTTTACACTTACACATACCTGCCTATTCAGTACAGTACTTTAGCTCAGTGGTTCTCAAACTTTCCAGGCCAGGACCCCCTGTCCCCTTGAAAAGCTGAGAAATACAAATATGCACAGGGCCTACTGGGTATAAAAGTCTTTTATACATGCATATGTTTGTCTATGCTTATGCTTAGGTTCAAATTAAACTTATGTCATGACCAATGAAAAAATTATTATCTTTGGCCTTGCGACCCCCAGGTTGAGAACCCATGCTTTAGCTAACATTATAATTTATAGTTTCTATTTAGTATACAATGCTGTGTTTATTTTTGGTCAATATGGTTTACAGCCAATCTTTCTTTAGTCTCCTTCTGTAATCCCTACGTTACTATGTCTTCAGTGTTTTGTGAGACATTGGCTGCGACCAGGGGATTTATGTTAACGATGCTTGTATTTACCTCCTCTTACAAAACCATTGGTGGCGATGGCAGATGTGGACAGGCCAGTGATGGTGGTCACAACAGTGGCCATGCAAACAATTACACAGGACAGAGCTGCAAACAAAAGGACAACATACATTAAGGCAATGCTAAGAATGTAACGTAAGAAAGTATTTCACAACTGTTCACTCAGAGCCTGTGAAATGTAACACTGCAGTCATTAAGACCAGGCAGTCTGCCACATGTGCCACGTTGTAGTGGTATTTCACATCAAAGTGGAGGTCAGAATGGGATAGTAGTAAGTTGTGTGTCAATTCAGGCGAAAGGGTGACATGAGGTCTTCAGCACAGATCTGAAATGAACCCCTGGCAAGCACCAAAATGTCATTAATTACAGGCTTCATGCCACAAGAGCAGTGTTTGAACAAGACAGTGAGGTGCACGGTTTTTCAGCGAGCTGTGGCCCAAAGAATGAAAATACCATCTATTTATAATAAACTAAATGTTGGATTTCAGATCTGGGACTAGGCATAAATCAATTCATATTTTAGAATAATATGAAAGAGCTCTATAATTATTTGCAAATAATAGCAAAAATGAAATATGTATGAAGTATGTGGGCAACATGGAGCCTGAATGTTGAGTGGCTCAATACAGTCCCCATCTCCACACGTCCCACACAGACAGGGCGTGATGACGGGGACAGTGTGATGGAGGAACAAGAACAAAGCATCTCAAACAAGACTGAATCTTACTGCTTCTTGTTTACACTGGCACTTAAAAATACATGTGTCAATTCAACAGGAAAGTGATTAAATCTGCTCTAAAAAGCGTTGTTCACAAAAACCACAGGGAGTCAATACCCGTAATGACAAACTTTGGTTAGAGAAGTAAAACAGTTGATTTGTGTATGCTTAGCTGTTTTTGTAAATACTTACCAATGCCAGCTTGGCCCACAATCCATGACATACGGATGAACAGCATGACACCCCAGATGTTAAGCATACAGCGAACCTAAAATATAAAAATATAATATTTGGGCTGAGGGGCTGTAGATTTAGACTAAACAGTCACCTTATTCATAAAAAACTAATATATCTAGTTGTATAAACAAGTGTCAAAGCTGTGTTTAGAGATATGTCTGTTACATAATGATGAGTGAAAATAGACATGACCAGTGATTCAGATTAGACGCAGGAGGAAGTAGGGATTTTAAATGGTAAATAAATGAAACCAGACCAAAAGTTGTGACAAAACTAGTTTCAACAAGTGCTGCTGAGTCATCTCTCAGATGTATATGGACGCTCTTCATGTGGTTTTACAACCTACCACCATCTCACTCTCCTGTAATTCCCACTTATGGTCCAAAATCCACAACCCAGTGTAATCCACTTACACATGCCGCTAAGATAAACAGAGTCACACTTCTCAAGTAAAACTGAATTCACTTCACCCAGAATACTTTAAAAACCCTCACATCTATTTTCAGTGTCTTATTAAAACATTCGAGTTGATAGAAAACTGCTCCAGTTTAGCAGATATTAGTTATCTACAGCAGACATACAATATAAGTGATTAATTTGTCACAGTGTCTTACCAAGACACCTTTTATCCAGCCGAACTTGACCACCCCTTTGGACTCCGCTGCCTCCTTCGCAGCAGCCTCTTCAGCTGGAGTGAGTTCATCCCCATTGGCAAAGCCATCCTCAAATGGCTCCTAAAAATAATGACAAAAACACAAAACATTAATATTCAAATAAATAACTGCATATACTGTTGGTGTGTGATTTATTGAATTTATTTGATGCTCAATTCATTTTATTTTACTTATTCCTGTCACATTATACAGAGACTACTTTATTACCAGGATGCATGTCCAGTCATTTCAAACACAGGAAGCCTCTCCCCTTGAACAGACAATGTCATGACGTTGGTGGCCTCCACCAGGTCGTCCACTAAATGTTTATAGCATTGACAAAGACCCCAGGAGGGACACAGGATATGTACCATGAACCCAGCACAGAAAAGTGAAACTGTTCATAAAGTTAGCCCAACAATGACCTCTAACAAAATGACAAACGGAAAAATTTAATAAACAACACTAACCCTTAAACTCATGTGCATAGTGCACACCGTGTAACTAGTTTGGTATAAAGCACATTCCAATCCAGTAACAGTTATAACTCTTACAAAATGGGCCTGGTATCAATTTAGAACGATGACAAGGGATATCAAGGGTGGTTCATCTAATCCAATGTAACAAGAAATTATGTGTAATTGTGTAATTAAGAGCTGCTTTGCACAAGTTTTTGATAAGACATGTACCTTATAGGGCCTCTACACAGAGAAGAACATTTAAAATGACCATTTGCATTTGTTCAACATAGACGACCTCTGCTGTATAGATCGGTGCAATGGTTTCATTTACAGCAGCGGAAACCAGTGTGGGATACAGTTGAAGCACTGCGGTCTCCCATGCCCATTGATCAGGACTAGAGTATATTTGGCCCAAGGGCAAAGCTTCATTGATGAGAAAAAATAAACATGAAACTGTCCAGTTAACTAACATGGACCAAAGGGCCGATCAACAAATTATACTAAGTCCACCATTTTCAGGCATCATCAAAATGATTACCTAATGACTACTACATGCTCTGCACTTGCACACAGGGGTTGTACTAATAATAAAGATGCTGACGTTGCCGGGCTTTGAGGAAACCTAAAGAGGAAACATGACTCAGATGTGTATAAATCTCTGTCAACACATTGAGCCTATTACAATGGCATTTAAATATGCTTTAAATTATCTATGAGTGACAGGGCAGGGCATGTGGAGACAGGAGTGTGTGGCAGCATCACTTCACCTGAGCCATCTGTCAGTGTGTCCTCTGGATGACTCAGCAACTCTGCAGGGACTCGGGCTTACGCATGTGGCTTTAAAACAGGCTGCAGACATTATTTTATTTAAAGGGCCCATACGCCTTTTTAAATAAATAATTTAATTTTAGTCTCAAATTACCTCTGCCAATGTTTTTAGTAGCATTGGTAGCATTGATAGCATTGGTAGCATTGGTGTGCATGCGTGCATGTGTGTGTCTGTTAGCAACTTTACATAAAAACTACTGAAGGGATTTCATTTTAGATTTATCCGGATCACGGTCTGGATGTAAGATTTTCTCAAAGAATGGCACCTTCTCTTGGCTCTGCTGAGCCTCTCTTGTGAGATGTACACTAGAAAACACTAGGACTTCCGCCAAGATAGCTAATTTCCCCTATATACACTCCTAAAATAAACGGTTCTATGGTACATAAAACATTCTGTGGGACTGGACACCCCGCCGGATAAAATGCCAAAATAGTCTTTCTTTGTTTATTAAGTACCTCAATTGAAAATCATCTTAATACAAAGAGAGGTTATTAAAACCACAGAAACATCAGTAATAGCCTATTAAAAAAAGAAGCTGAAAAGGTAGGGACAACTTGGAAGTAGCTGTTGCAGTACTGCAACTTTGGCGGCAACATGAGCCTATATGTACACGGGTAGCAGGGGCTCAAGAGCCATAGTGCGACTGCTCTATGGGTGGGCCGCTCAGAAAGGTAGAAATAAGACCCCTTTAAGCATCTATGGTTTTGTTGGCATCACTCCTGATTTCGGGTAAACCACAATTCTTTACAATTAGTTTATTGCTAAAAATGTTATAAATTTGCTTACATTTAGAAATGGGCGCTAAAGAGACAAAAGTGCTGCCATGACTAACTAAAACCAGATGTTCAGTGTACAAGGATCGCTGTAGGTGACTTCCCTCTGAAATTACATCCTGAAGATAAACAGGTAGAGAATCTGTTATTGTAATGCTTTTTGTGTGTTTTAGAAAAATGAACAAATGTCATAAATACTATGGACTACAGGACTATATCATCTGACACTTGGGAACACTGGCTCTCAAATGTTAACAGTTTGTAAGAATAAAAATTGTATCATCTCGCTGTGCTGGGATCTGTGGTGAGTCAGTCCACAAGGGCCACAGCGGGGAATTCAAGAAGCTTTCCTCACTGGACAAGGTGAGAGTGTGACTCAGGATTTTATTTTATTTTATTCAGCCCATTTGCGGCTTCACCTATTGTTCAATGAGAGACAAGCCCCCAGGAGATGTGTGCAGTGGCCATGCGGTGAAGTCATGATATGGGCTAGCACTGGGAAATGACGCACTGGTCCTTAATGGCCTCCAGAACAAGGCTGGGACTGGTCAGAACAAAGACTGACAATAGGGTTTGGGACATTTAACTGCTACACTCAAGCAGTATACTATAAAGTAGGAGCTGGTGATGGAATAAAAAAGTAGATCGATTGGGGATGTTTGGTCCTACCTTACATATAATACGTATAATGCCAGCTCAAAGTAAACTGTAAGGACTTAACTTCATCATTTAGCATAATCTACAAATTAAAGTTAAAAATGTAGCTATGAGATTTGTCAGTTTGGCCTAAAGACGTATTTTCCCCTGGAGCTGAAGAATGCAGCCTGACTGGTTCAGAAACGGCTCATATTTTGCACCCCTGTATTGAACTTCTTTCTGTATAAAGCACACAGTGTCCCCGGTGAGATTACAGTATGAAGATCACCAGTATTACTAAAGCTCTTTATTCATAAAGCCACCCTGAGGGCTAAGTAATAGTTGTAATTGTTTAGATATTTAAGATTCTTTGGTTTAGATCAGAGAAGTGGCCCAACGTGAATGGGGAATAGTCAAAACATACATAAACTGAAACACATCTTGTGACGAAATGAATTCTCATTTTTAGATGCTTGTTGACTGCTGTGTTTTAATTAACACATTTACTGTGAGGCCTAAGGGAGGTTCATATGGACAGGCTGAATCTAACATGAATCCCTCTGTTACAGACAGCTCAGCTCTAAGTCTTTCACAGTTTGCCGATGTCCAGGTGAAAGGCAGCTGTGAAATTGGTGTATATAAGCCACTCAAGAAAAGCATGTGGCCCTTCAGCACAGCTCACAAAGTGCAGGCAACACAGGATGAGTGAGCCAACATTATCTACATGGCTGAAGCAACATAAAAGCTGACTTTTCACAACAATGACAGAGCATCGAGAGCTTAGCACGCCAGTGCAAACTGTACCATGACTCTCCACCGAGGCCGTCAGTGCAAAAAAGGTTTCAGAAAAGTCCCTGTGATGCCTGTGAAAGATCATCTTGAGAGATATTGAGATAACCAGGAATTGCTTCAGGAAAAGACTCAACTATGCTCAACTAAATGTCTCATGAATTCATTAACTATAAACAATCAGGCGTGACACAAATGAGATTAATCAAATATAAATATGGCTCTGCTTTACTGAGACCAGAGGAACTTCACAGTAAACAACCATGACTACAGGCATTGAGCACAAATCTGCACATGACTCTGAGGCATTACATAAAGCCTGTCTGTGCCTCAAACTTAAATTAACTTAAGTCTCATCGCCTATATTCAACAGCAGCAACACTAAAGCACATCAACGTAAAGTAGTAGAGATAAAATGGCAGTAGAGTTGGACCTAATAAAACAAAATGTGGAACCTCATTGTTACATGTGGGGTGAAAAAGCTGCACCCCTTAATGACACATTAAAGTCTTAGATTGTCATTAAACCTAATGGAATCACTATGTTAACTATTATGTGCCATTTTAAGTTTGGACAATTTAATTGTGTACTAAGATGTGTGATTTATGTTTAAGAGTCTGAATAATGCTGTCCCACCACCATTGAAGAGATCTGTACAGCTCTGCTCTGAGCAGACAGCTAGAACATCCAGGTCCACAGCTCGTAATGACTGTAGACTTCCTCAAAGCAACGCAGACTTTACACAGCCTTTTCATTTAGAAGATTCCATGAAGAACGGAATAACCTCCCAGATCTCTTCTCTTCTTTTTGTAAAGATTAATGTGTTTACACATTGTCCCTGTCATATACATAATAAACTAAACTATGTTATAAACAGGAAACAAAATCCCAGTCTCCTTAATTTGTTGTTAAGACTCTGGCTCAACCTTGATCCTGGAGCGCTCGGACAATGGCAGTGTTTGTTTGAGTAACTCAGTAAGTACCACATGTGTACTGTTTAAATCCACTTCCTCTGCGCTTTTGGTGCACATCATGGAAACTCATTGATGAAGCCCATTTTACAGTGTTGTACATGTGTGAGCCATGTGACTGTTTAAAAACATGTCTTTCAAAGCACTTTTAATCAAACGTTAATTCTGTAGAGTTAAGGTAAGAGAGGAACAGAAAAGTAAAACACTTAAACTAAGTTAAGTACTTTATAATAAACAGATTAGATTATTATTGAAGCTGACCCAAAAGGGCTTAATGAGCACTAAATGTCATGTTCACACTAAGCAACTCTTATTTTATGAAAATAAATGTAATGTCACCTTCCTGTTGTGGGCAAGGTGTTACTGACGGAGCTAAGCCAATAGTCACATGATGTTTAATTTAGACCATACAGTGAATGATTAGGTTAATAAAATTCAGTCTTCATCGGAGGGTTTACTGAAAAACAAAGCTTCTCAGTGTCTGCACATACTGTACCTCGTCGTCACCTCTTTGACACTAAAACAGTAATTTGACACAATAGAAAAACAGGATTCACTGCAGGCCTCACCGGGCAGGCAGCACTGGGGGAGTTTCAGAGCACTAAAATAATAATGACGTTAGTGATTGAAGCTTTTTGGAAACAATAGGGAGATGTCTGAGATGACGATGCCGCGACATCTGATCGTTTCTGATAGTCACGCGGCACAAGAGCGCAGCAATTAGACCGGAATAGAGATCTGAGAATCTCATCGGCATCAGGAGGACGCTAGAAGATGCTTACCTCTGCATGTAAACTAATACAATACACAGTGTGCCAATGAAGAGGATGTAACAAAAATACTGGGTCCATTTCAACACACTCAACAAAAAATAGACTTTATTTCTGGAATAAGAAGAATTAAGTGAAGGTTTTACTGAACAGGCAGAATGAAAATATAAAATATAGAGATGGCTTCACCCTCTGGTCGTCTTCTGTGCATTTAATCAAAAAGCTGGAGAGACAGACTGAGCTGTGTGTTTATGGCAAAAATGACACTAATAATAACTAAGCTTATCCAGACTGAAATAAGTAACTAAAAGCTGCGAAATATTGAGGCTAGCATGTGAAATAACAAGATTGTAGGGGTGGGCGATATGAAGTTATGACGATCTGCTATCTGGGAAGATTACTGAACCGTGATACAGTGCATTCATTTACTGTCTGCTCAGCTCTTCACCGTCATTTTTACTGTAACAATGCCAGTGTTCATATTAATAAAAAACGGGACCTAAATATTAAGTATCATGGTAAACAACTTCTTATGTGTCTTCAAAATCGTGAGCTAGCGTTCAGATTGGACAGATGTGGTAGTCCGGCACCTCCCGGCAGCACTACAGTAACAGCTACATTTAACACCATGACCTTGCTGATCTTTTTGCTTGTTGATCTTTTAGGTTTTGAGACACTTGCACTGGGAAAGGCAGCTGGTATCATGCGAGTGCGGCGTTAATATTAGCCCCTCATACCGTGACCGAGTTCCAAAGAGAAAATATAGTGTGTGCGCTCTTTAGTGCTGAGCTTAGCAGAGCATTGAGCCGTCCGTCCCATCTGAGAGAGGAGAGAGAGGACTCCACTGCAGCGGACCAACGGAAACGTGATTATGAAGGTCATGACTGTTTTGTTTCTTGGCTGGGAAAAAATCCAGTCCTTATAGAAACATGCCACAGGGAGAGCTCCTGTCTGCATACTTGTGCTGCCGAGTAATTTACTGTGCCCATATGGTACAAATAAAATGCCTCAACAGAGCACAGCCAGCCTTCAAGTATAGATCAGGAAAAGGCCTCTTCTGGTTCAATAGTTTAGTACCTCCCACAGATCAAACCCATGGCCAATAAAGTTACACATATACAGTTTCAGCCTATAAAAATGACTGGTTGGCATGTCCCAACAGTCTCAGAGCTGAACCACACATCAGTGGCATGATGTAGGTCACACAGAAACACAAAATGCATCTAAACTGCTTCAAATAGAGGTCTTTGTGTTTGTGCCACTGCCTGTTGCTGTTGTATGTGAATATCCAAAGTAAACGAATACATCTAAAGTAAAATGAAAAAGGACTTGTTTGTAACTTAAATCAACTGTCAGCATACAACGGGACGCTTAGGTATTTTTCTTTGTAACTCACAGAGGTTCTATAATGACTAAATATAGTGGATCTGTTGGGAAAAATCTTTATGATCAGATAAGACGGCTGCTCAAACAAGCAAAGAAGCCTATTTCCTGTTTTAACTTCTAAGTAATCAACGGAAAGCAGATGTGTGAATCACTTTCCTGTGCATGTTTGTGACGCAGGACTTCCGAGCGTCTATGTCACAGTGGTTTAGATTACTATAAATTACTTTTGATTCTTTGGGGAATACTCCCAAATGCCCATTTACTGCAGCTCATACGCTATGAGTGCTGAGGGTCTCGGGGGGCGGGACTGTCGAAGCTATTTCTGACATCAAGCTCAATGTGACGCACTGGGATGTTACAGACATGAAGGCAGCCGCTGTGGACTAAAAAGCACATGGCACAAAAGAGTGCAACCAAAACTCATGTGAGAGACCTGTGCCACATCAGCTGTTAAAAAAATACAAATAAATTAACACAAAGCAATACTAATATATATATATATATATATATATATATATATACACACACACACACACACACACACACACACACACACACATACACACAAAATCTATACCCACTGTTCAATCTCTCCATTATTTTCACAAAAAAACATGTACATCGCAGAGGACTGTTGCTTGTTCAAAACAGTTAGTCTGGATTCCTTATGATCTGTATTTTTGTCAGTGTGATTATTTGTTCTGTTGTTGTTGTTTGGTATTGATCTCCAGTTTCAAATTCTAGCATAGATTCGTGACTGTAAGCGCTTCACCTGGCAGACAAAAGGCAGGCTCCATCTCCTGTCAGAGGTGTCCACAGTTTCCTGTTTCATGGTGCAACCTTAGTGTGGCAAACAAAGACACGAGGAAAGTCTGAGGGAGGGAGTGATCTGCTGAAAAAAAAAACAACACTCTCACACAGAGGTAGCATTGTATAGAGCTCACCTCTAACAACCACTCCACAGACGCAAGTAAATGTTTTGGCCGTACACACCTTCATGTCATTTTGTGAGTGAACAAACATGTTGATTTAGTAGAAAGGTGCAATTACTTGTGTACCACAAACTAAGAGATTAACAGTAATTATGACGTTAAAGGGACACATTCAGGAAAAAGCAACAAAACAACAAATCAATCCACTAATTAGATTTGATCAATAATTGCATTTAAATAGTAGATATCCTTTCTGAGATGCAGAGACTATGACAGCTGCCTAGGGTCTGAGGTGGAGTTTTCAGCTATTTTGCTACAATTAAATATATATAATTATATCGGCGAAAACAGCGTGTCGCCGTTATTATGGAATCACGTCGGTGTTCGTCCGCGTCCGCATCCGCGTCCGCAGATCCTAGCTGTGAACGCGATAACTCAAAAACGAATTGCCGATCAGTTTCAACATTTGCACACAGGTGCATACCATAAAGACGCCAAACTGTATCGATTTGGGTACTTCTTCGATGAATATTAATTAAGTAATTAATTACTTGCTGGATCTTTTTCAACTTTTTCCACACAGGTACATTTCATGAAGACGCTGAACTGGATTGAGTTTGGTACTTATACGATTAATTAAATAGACGTATGGGGCAGACCTATGGGCAGACGTATGGGGCAGACGTATGGGGCAGACATATGGGGCTGTTTCGCCGATATACACCTTGCTGTGGGGGACGACAGTGAAGGCCTGGTTTACCAGATGATATTAAAAGGCCTTCGCCTAATTTTCGAGATCCTTTCCTATGATTGTTCCCTAAATAAAACCAACGCAATAAAGCACTTTATCTGGCTTCTAACTTCCTGTCTTCCTGCATAGCTAACAGTTTTATATATATATATATATATATATATATATATATATATATATAGAATTGCCGAGTTGCAGGGCCAAAGCTTTACCAGGTGGGCTTAGATGGCCTCAGTTTAACCCCGAGATTACCCAAAACAAAACAAAAAACACCAAAACCATCAAAGAGGGACCTGTGTGTCTGCAAATCTTTTGAAACAGGCAGCATTTGTGTTGTAAAGAACATTGCAACGTCCTACACCTGGCTTTGTGCACTAATGTAACCTTAGTGGGTGGGTACACTGATTGTATTTCCTGCTGATAATGCAAAGACAGATTATGTTTAAAGAGGTGACATTCAGACCGTACTCGCCAGAGCTGTCATTTCATTGGAGCTGAATTGCTTTCAGCTCTGAGCCTTTGTTCCTGATTTGAAAAGTGCAGCTGAATTGTGAAGTCAGTTGGAAGGCAGGCTGCAGTTAGCACAAGATCTAACCTGTTCATTTTTTGGTCTTTCCAGTTCTGATTTTGTTTTGGGTGTACACAGGAAGAGGTGTGTTAGCAGATCAAGATGAAATGACCATTGTGTGTGATAGTTCTCATAGACACAACAATTTGGGGCAGAGCATTGTTTAAGCAAGGGACAACTACGGTAATATATATGCAGTGTGATTTAAAAGTTTATGTAAAACACAGTTGTTCAATATGAACATATGATTTATTTGCAAATGTTACAACACAACAGAAACATTGTCAGGCATCACGCATTTCCAAGATGTCAGGACGATCATATGATAATATTGTTTTTCAGTTCATCAAAAAAATTTAAATATGAAGCAGGAATTGCTTCTATTTTGACCATTATTATTTTTTGCAATGGATTTTGCATTCATCCCCCCAACTCCTCTGGAGGTTTGCAGAGGCATATCCTAGCTGGGGTACACAGCAGCCTCCAGCAGCATGGCGGCACAATAGTTAGTGCTGTTACCTCACAAGAAGGTTCTGTGTTTGAGTCCTGGACCGGCCAGAGGGGCCTTACTGCAAGTTTCATGTTTCTCTCTATGTCTGGGTAGGTTTCTCTTTCCTCTAAAAACTTGCAGGCAGGTTGGCTCATATTGACAGTGCGCTCAGCAGCTCAACACAAACCATCCGTCTGGTCTATGTAATGACATAATAAAGCACTTTACTTTAAAATAATACATTTACTGGGTTTTAGTGAGTTTCATATACATTAAATAACTGCATACAAAAGTGTTGCAATGATTAAGTATTTGCACATTGTGAAGGACATGCCCAGACTATTTGCAGGCCTGAAGCAGGAGTCAACAGAGTGGACCAAACCCTAAATCAGCTGACCATGTAAATAAACAAATGCACAAAGGGCGTGCATGAGCTAGCACACATCTCCCTCCGGCTGTAAACATCAGGGAGTGCTCTCACCTTCAAACACATTGTAGAGCCAGGGATTGTTGATTGTGTAAGGTTGTTTACAAGGTTCACATGCTTGTGTATGTGTGAATGAGGTAGGAATCCTGGGAAAATAACAGGGAGGTATGTGGTTCTGTATCGGCCCTCAAGGTTTTCACAGTCTGCGCAATCTCATAGCACTGTTCATGGAAGAGATGACACTTACTGCTAAAAGGAAGTAGGAGTCCACAGGAATGTCATTTGCATCATTAGCTTGGGGGTATTTAGAATGTTTGTGGAATTCGTCATAGAACACATCTTTTTCAGTTAATCTTAATGCTAGGTTATTATCAAAAGTACAAACTTTTGTGACACACCCCCAATAAAGTGCATGTAAGATAAGCCTACATACTGGCAATTGAAGAGCAAATTCTAGAGCATGTGATTGTAGCTCTAGACTTGATCAAATTAATATTTTTCTGCATATTTGTCTTTTCTAGCCCCTGTGTTGCCTTTGGGTCAACAATCAAGCATTTTTTTGTACAAAATAAGCTAAAGCCAGTAAATTTCATGGTAAAAACATATTTTGTCTTTGTAAAAATTCAAAATTGGTCAATTTGACCCAAAGGCAACATCTCAATATGACAGTTCTTCTTTTTCTGTTTAAGTTGTCCAGATTGCAATTCTACATTGGCATACATTATCAATCTCAATTTAACTTTAATCTCTGAGTTGAAATTCCTTTACTAGGCTGTTTCAAAATAATATATTTCAAACTTCATTTGAGTGGTGCAGCATTTCTGTCTCTAATGCTGCATTCATGTGGCTGTCGGGAACTCGGAACATCCGAGTTAGAATGTAGTTGTTCATGTGATTCATCTCTGGAATGATTAATTAGGCATTTGATTACCTGTAATTGGCTACATTACAAACAAAACTAAAAACTAAACAAACTAGTTGGTACACATAGCGGTTGGTATAAATTGAACATGTTGCTACTACAGGCTAATGATGCTAATGATGCTAATGATGCTAACGATGCTAATGACGTCAGCAGAGGTCTCTCGGGCAGCTCCGTCTTGCCCGAATTTCCAACGCACCATTAGCACAGAAAGGCTAACAATCAAACAATATTTCTGTAGTAGCCTGAATGTTGTGCCTATGTGTTACTATGGGTTATCTCTTTATATTACGGCTTCCTCCCATTGTCCTTTCATGTATAGTTGATTGGTGAATTGGACAATCTTAATAACCCTCAGTGGATGACTCTAGCATAGTGAGAAGCCTGAAGCCATGAGCCTTGTGACTTTTGTTGGCCGTGTCATAAACAAACGTTTTAACGGGACTTTCTTGTTGACTATACATCGATAAACTCCCCCCTTATAGTGAATGCAATCAGCAAGAGACCAGACATCTTTGTACAGAAGAGGCTGCTGGCTAGGATGAATCTAGAGTGAATGGCTATCTATCTATGAACCTACCTCAGACCCATAGTTGCTGTCGGGACAGGCTCTAGTCACGCCACAACCCCTAATGGACACAGACAAAGTGAAAAATTTGGCCGTTGGCCAAACCACCAAAGACCTGTTCGAGTTGTTTTTCATTCTCTTTTGTCCCAGTCCACCTGTAGGTCTCCCACGCTCAGAGGAATGCTCACCTCATCACTTCTCTTATTGACACAAGTGCTTCTCATATTCCGACTGGACTTTCATGGGAACGGACTATTGCCCACAGCGGCCCATATGGATATTATTTCACCATTCCACAGCTGTTATTGTTAATAACAATACAATGGTGGTTGGGCCCTTCAGAAAGGCCTGGGAATGGGCTAATAAAATACAACGTTTTTTTAAAAGCAAAATAGCAATCATGTCATCGTTAAGTACTTTGTTGACGGTAAACATTGCATTATTACAAGAAAACCTATTGGTGAGAAACTGGTATTAAATTGACTTGGGGCTTGGGGTGGAGTTAGCTTTGGTTAGTGATGCGTATCTTGCTGGCTTTCTTTTTCTGGTGAGAAGGAAAGTACCTAAACATTATGGTGCTGAAACTGATGATGATGTAAAACTAAAAGCTCCAATTTGACTTTTGCAGCTGCGGACCGAAGCTGTATTATGTTAGGTGTGTTCACCCAAGGGTCAATGCGAAAAAAATGGTTTCCAATATAGTAATGATGACCTCGCCTCACCAAAGATTTTTAGGGAAATTGAATGGGAATATAGAAACACAGCAGTTGCAGCTTACATCAATATTGTGGGTTTGAGTCTGGACTGTTTTCCAGAAAAGACATCTTCAAGAAGGTACCATTGCTCTGTACTAAAGTAAGTGTGTCCAGAGTCCCATAGGAGTCATAAACATGGGGGCGCTATAGAGGCATTCTTTATTTGACCTCTGTAATGTGCCTATGTACATTAAGTATACAATTGCCCAGATCACTGTACCAAAATTCATGCGATTTCGTTTATGTTCAGCAGGATTATTGGCTGAATAAAAGTGCATCAAAACATTAATTTGTTAATTATTTAATTGCCATTAATCATAGATGTACCAAACTCAATCCAGTTCTGCGTCTTCATGATATGTACCTGTGTGCAACAGTTGAAAAAGATCCAGCAAAATGCGTTCACAGTTTTGGCCAATAATTAATTACTTAATTAATATTAATTGTAGAAGTACCTAAATCGATACAGTTCAGCGTCTTTATAGTATGTACCTGCGTTCGATAGTTTAAACTGATCCGGTAATTTGTTTTTGAGTTACACAGCTAGGATCTGCAGACGCGGATCGACGTGATTCCATAATATCGTTGTTTTGCCGATATAATTATTATATTGGCAATATTCAGAATGGTGTTTATAATGTAGTGGACTAACAATATAAAGTAAGTACACCTTGATCTTTTATGTTTCGAAGAATCCTTTTCTCTGTCACTGAGTGTAAGCTTGAACCTTCCTGAAGGTCCTCGTTGTTATACCTGAAGCATATTGGATCAAATACACCACAGATACATCTTCATGAAAGAGGTTTTTGTTGTTGGATGTCTATACAACATTGTGTGCAACTTCAATCACCGAATTTAAAAGAACAATTGAATCCTTGTGGCCTGTTAGATAAGCCTCTGTTGTCAGTACAGAGCCCAACAGCTGACTGGTGACTACAGTCTAAATAAAAGACTTACATCATGAATCACTGTGGAGTTAAAGGGCTCTGTGGTTCACTGCTGACACCTCCAGTCTGTGCAGTCAGCCTATATTTATGGTCCAACGTGGCTTTTCTCATAGGCCTCTTCATCTTTGTCATAGGCCTATTATTATTGCTACTGCTCTTGGCACAAGCCCTGTCAAATTTAGCATCTTAATTACTGTAAACAACTGCTGCCGTTGTCAGATGTGAAATGAAATTCTCAAAATCTGCGGTCAACACGGTTACTAAAGATAATAGGTAATAGTGACTAAGTGACCCTGTTCTTTGATGTAAAATAGGTAATCTGGTCATAATTATTACTTTACTTTAGTCCAGTCAAATCAGAGTTTAAGGGTTACCACTTTGATGACCAATAGAGGTTGAGTTTTTGAGTAGTAATCTTCTGTAGAGGGCAGGGGAGGGACTACAGTCAAATTTTACTGCGACTGATCAAATTGCTCTTATTTTATTTATAGACTACAGCTATATTCTTTAAGAACAATGTTTAACAATACCAATAATGGATTTATACATTGATATTGTGCTTTTCTTTACGAGTTCATCATTTATTTACTAAGCTACCACTAGCCACAGCTGCTCAGAGACTGACGTGGAAGCATACAAAGCCAACAGTCCCATCAATCACCTACACACCATGACTATCACATCAGTCTAGTTAGTTGGACACTTTGCTGCATCTCCTGTGCCAGTGCCACCTGCTTCTAAAACTCTAATACCTCAGTACTATACACTGTAAAAATACTCCAAATATTACGAAACCTATTTATTTTCTAAAGGTAAAGTGTTGGCGAATGCGGCACCGGATCACAGTTAAATCAGTATACATACATTAAGCGCTCTTCGGTGTTGTTGGGCTAAACAACATATAAAAATTCAAATGAGCAGTCCGAGGACTCCAATCATGCACTGTAGCTTTATTTAACACCAACGTGTTTCAACTTAGAAAGTCTTCATTAGGGCTAATCTGAGCACGAGCAGAAATTTAAACCAAACGGTCATGTGACCAAACGCCACGTGGTTTTAGAAATGAAATATAAAAAACATTGAAATACTAAAACATTGTTACTATAATCTGGGCGTTCAAAGTATTAATACAGAAAAATTGTTATTGGATCATCATATGAAATGTTCGAAGTATTAATACAGCAACTTTGTTATTTTATTATCATATTCTCAGATGTACTGAGTATAAAGATAGCAGGCCAACCTCAATCTAAAACATATTAAGAGACATACGAGATATTAAAAGACTCAGAGACAGTGACTACCCCAAGCTGTCAGACTACTGAACTCTCAATAATGCTCCCAATAATTCTGAACTCTCAAATACTGCACTATTCACTTTACGTAATATGTTTACTGCTGCCGCACCATTTGAATGTATGTATTTGAATGTATATATCATGCACATCATGTATCATGTATGTGCAATACTATATCATGTGCAATACAAAATCTCATCTGAAGTATTTTACCACCTGTGAAATACTTACACCTGATCTAAATCCTACCTGCACCTTTATATTTTGTATTGTACTTTTTATTATATGTTTATTATATTGTTACTTATCTCTTCTTTGCACACTTTTTTACCATGTACTATTATTGCATGTTATTAGTACTTCATGAGTATCTTAGCGAGTCTAACGGTTCTTCCGATCCAAAGCATTTCATTGGATTTTCTGACCCTGTGTTGAATATGCATATGACAAATAAACTGAAACCTGAAACCTGAAACCTGAAACCTGAAACCTAAATGTTGTAGTAAAAATGTTACAATACTGTCTATGAGCTTCATTTTCTTATTGCATTCTAGGTTTTGAACCATTTTGACACACTGACGTTAAAATTCTGTTTTTAGTTTTTAGTTTTTTACCTTTCCC
>JAVQKC010029026.1:0-10461 GCA_036025475.1 Philypnodon macrostomus | reverse complement strand
AGAACAATGTAGATTTAGGGAATTTTACAAAATCAAAAAAGTCAAATAGACCCTTCCCGTGTTTGTCATGGTTTGGGGGTGGGGCCTCTTAATTGCTCGTTAACAATATTAAAACCCTTTGAAATCACACAATGTCTAATTAAGGTGCCCGTTGGTGACAGTTTAGCAGACGTATGGGGGAGACGTATGGGGCAGACGTATGGGGCAGATGTACGGGGCTGTTTCACCGATATACACCTTGATGTCGGGAATGACAGCACAGGCCTAGTTAGGTGTTTCAAGTTTGAGACCTAATCGGACAAAGTATGTGCAAGTTAGAGGCTGTCAAATATATCTGACTTCACAAAGTCTAAACCAGGACTAAAACAGGTCTAAACGACTCTACTTCCCCCTCCTGGATCACCAATTCTGCAGTCTAAACCAGCAATAAACCAGGTCTAAACCAGGATTAAAAACTAGATCTAACCCCTCTCCTGGATCACTGATTGTGATGAGTCCAAACCAGATCTAATCCAAGTCTAAACCCATCTCCTCCCCCCTCATGGATCAACGATTGTGCTGAGCTTGTCCTGATCTTTATGGGCTGTATCATATTGTGCCGTAATGTGCTTTATTGTCCACAGAATAAGTTTTTCTTGAAGGTAATTGGAAAGCACGAAATGGCTTCTATCTCTTTTGAATACATTAGTGTAGCCCGTGCGTAATGACCCGGCCACGTTTAAAAAAACCTAGATTTATATTGGCGGGATCCCTCTCACCTTCTTGTCTAATGGGAATTCTTATCAGGGATTATCTGTTTATGTAAATGTGCCTGGCCCCCGGAGCGGAGGAGTAGACGGGAGCGCGGGACGTAATCTAAAGGACCTCTTGAAGAAGTGTCATAATGCATACAGCTCTCATCTGAATGTGTGTGCAGGGAGGAGGGGGAGTGACAGATATCGCAGAGGGGAAATGGACATTTACTATGAGGATACGGTGTCTGAAGGGGGACATTAAATCATATGGACAAATGCAAATGGCGGGTTCTACTGTGGTGGCAATTGAGTCCTGGTTTAATTCAGGTTTAGACCTCATTTGGTCTCTTTTGCTTTTGACAAGGTTTAGTTAGTCCTGGTTTAGTGTTGGGGTATAGACTTGATTAAAAGATCCCACCCAGTTTAGTCCTGGTTTAGTTAGTTAGGTTTAGACGTGGTAGAGACCTGGTTCAGAGAGTACTGGTATAGAACTGGTGTAGTGTGTGTATTTTGTCTGTAGGGAGTAGTGACAGATACCACAGAGTGTAATTGGACATTAACTATGAGGCTACAGTGTCTGAAGAGAGACATTAAATCATTGTGGTTGTGGTATGTTTTGTTGTGATCATTTCCTAAAGGAAGTAGTTAAGTTTTTATGCAAAGTGAATTGTATTTGGAAACTCAAAATGCAAATAGAGTAGATCAATTTGAGCTTTTTAAAAAAGTGTGTCATGAGAGTCTGAAAATTGTTAGCAGCACAACTGATGAGAGACCAATGTGTCTAATAGGGTTTGCCTCCTTATATAATAAAATTGATTGGAATTGCTGTAGCACTCTTCGAGTCAGTTCTTCATTTATTCAAAGCAGAGCCATTGAAAAGCAGAGTTCTGACAACTACATTGGGGACAATGGGCCAGTTTTTAAACAGCAACATATTCTCTGAATAGTTCCAGGAAGTAGCTGCTCAAGCTAAAAGTGCCATTCAAATGCATTGAGAATTGTGCTAAGGCGGAACTATTTTGAAGATGCATTGTTCAAATTTATTTGGACCTCTGTTGGCATAACTCTCATATCTCTATGGCTCTGGCCACAATAGCCACAGTTGCTCAGACCACACCAGTGACACACATATTCAAGGCAAGGCGATTGACAACAGTAGGAGCTGGTGTGCGGCCTGAACCATCAACTGGATATTTTCTCTTTTCCAAACCATTCTTTGTAAACCGTAGAATTGGTTGTGGTGAAAATCCAATCATATTAACAAAACCACTCTGAGCCTTGGTAATAGTATAATACCAAGCCCTATATTAATTAATACAGTTGGCCCCACATTACCATAAACACCATACCCATCATAGTGTCCTGACAGCTGTGTTCTGTACAGTGTCTCACGGTGGAGACTGCTCACATTGGGACATGACAAACTCACAATACTCTCTCATATCAGGACATAAATGGAGCTCTGAATAGGACAGGGTAATGTGGGCCCCCTGTATATTGAAATAGGTGTGTTTTAGACCTGGTCCAGACCTACATTCCTGGTTTATAAACCCATTTAAGTTTTGTTTTAGTCCTTGGTTTGACCTGGTTTAGATTTGGTTCAAAGTCTTGGTTTAGATCTGGTTTAGACCTGGTTTTAGTCTTGGGTTAGACCTGGATTAGTACTGTTTTAGATCTGGTTTAGACCTGTTTAAGTTACAGTTTAGTCCTTGGTTAGACCTGGTTGAGATTTGGTTTAGTTTTGGTTTAGACCTAAATTATACCTGACTTTAGTGTTGGTTTAGACCTGGTTTAGTTCTGGTTTATACATGATTAAGTCCTGGTTAAGTCGTGATATTGACTGTATTTAGACCTGATTTGGATCTAGTTTTTTAGATTATCCTTTTTTAGTCATCGTCCTGTATTTTTGTCTATTCAAAAGAATAGTTCACTGCAGCAGGTGGTTTCCATGTTTTATGGGACTGTCCTAGCCTCAGGTTTTTTAAGTATCCAGGTTATGTCTTTGTGCATGTAAACACAGTATCTTAATTTCAGTATTCTGGATAAGCCAGTATTCTGTTTTTGAGAAACCTGGTTACTCTACCTGGAAAACTCCAATAGAAATCTGATTACAGTGGTATGTAAACCCAGTATCCCGAATACTGACTGTTGCTGGGAACTGAGCATGTGCGGAAAGATGGACCAAAACAAACGTGGAGCCACTGGTGACTTTTCCACAGTGATTGGCACGAGAAGTGCTGCAACACTCATCTCTCACTAGTATTTGACACAACTATGCAGCGGTTCATCAGTTCATCTTTGGTTGTACATTATCTCTGCTGCTGTGGGACTAAACTAAATCTACTCGCTTTCTTGCTTTTGGACATTCCACAAATTTTTGGATTGTGATGCTCTGTGAGTCACAATTTACTACAGTTGAATACATAACATGCTTATTTGGTAGTTTCCTGTCCCTATATATATAGATATGACTAATAACCAGGGTTTTTAAGTGCATGTAAACATACTCATTGACAGCTGACAGATCTGGCATACTGTCATGTGTTGAGCTAAAGTTGAAAAATGTTGATCACTAGAAGCTAGGACCTGACCAGGTTCCTGGTCCAGTAGAAGGGTCTCTGCAGGAATGTACAGTAAAGTAAGCTTTACCTTGAGTTATTGAAGGAAATGTTTTATTGTCATGGTGAAATCTTTTTCCATTTTAAAATACATGTACAATAAAGTGTATCATTTATAGGCTCAGAATAAAATGACCAGGGATAAAAATGTCCATAAGACTTACTGAGAATGAATTATTTAATAATGGTGATGTATTTGACACCATGTTATGGTTCTTTCAACATGACAGTACATTTAGTTTTGAATTGATGGGTCACATGAAAGTTTCACCCTGACCTTACACCCACACATTGTCCATTTGTTTACCCTTAAAGTCCTAAACAGTTTCATATTGAATCCACACTGATAAGACAGACTGGAGACGAATCCTGAAGCCTACAGCCATTTAAAACGTGTTTTTAACCAACATCTCAAAAGAAAATCTGCTGAAAGTTCATTTTCATTACACATAGATCCCAGGACTTATGGTTTGAAGGAAGTATTTGTCCAATTGGTTTGGACCGGTTTAGGTCTTAGGAGTGTGCTGAGATGCGTGAGGTGACAGCTGACCTCACACTAGGTTTTTTAGTGATTTTGAGAGACACAGAAAGGGTCCAGTGGGGAAATAAAGTGCTCTGTGTTCAAGTGTGGAAGAGGCGAGGGACTGAACAGTGGAGGAGAGTGTCCCAGTTCAAACCAGTAGGGAGCAGTAAACACTAAAACAGACTGACACCAACCTGAGCTCAAATACAGTCTAAACACCACAAACCTGGTTTAGATTGGCTCAAAGCTTTCCAAACCTGACAGTATGGTATAGTGTCAGGTTTGCACCAGACGTGGAGGGTCTGGTGTCTTGCTCATAGCTAATTATTTATCTTTTGTTTTCGGACAGACCAATCACGAGCCGTTTACTAGCTGCAGCGATGTGTGTTTTTATTGGCTGTCTCATATACAAACTCAACTGGACCTCGCACTTCTTGTGGCATGCCTATAGTTTTTGTGAATTTATTTTAACTAAATATGTTACTTGCACAAACAATGTAATAATAATAATTATAATTTAAATGGAATTAAATGAAGGGAGTGCCTAAACTGATGCAACACCAAATTCCCTATGATCTAGTGTAACTTTTTATTTGTTCATATGAATGAGAACTTCATAACATGTGCCCTTAGTTGTAGTTTCTGCTTGACCATTAAACCCTCTTTATGTTTCCTTACCTCTGGCTTGACAAATTAAGCACTGGTGTCATGACTAGTGTTTCAACAAGAGATCAGACTAACATCTTTACATATAATAAGAAAAGAGTTAGTTATGGCTGGCCAGGCTAACTCAGGAGCTTATCAATGTGAGTCAAACTAAAATTAGTACTACGAGTTAATGATGGGCCTGTATCAAGCAAAAGGGGGCGTTTCAATGAAGCCCTGACTCTAGGACCTGCACCTAAGACAATGTTTAGTGAAAAACCACCGGACCAAAGTTAAACAAGTTCTTTATGAAGTGCTTCACTTAGTTGCTGCCTGCCAATCAAACATAAAGTCTGCGCCATTTTCAGAAAGCATATCATTTAAGGTGATGCATGTCACATCTGCCGGGAGTCCAAGTCTGGCAAAGGACGTTTTTTGGGGGGTTCTAAAAATAAACCTTCAACCACAAAGGCCTGACACCCTCACAGCCATCTTCAATCAGATATGTTGTTAATTGGTGGTAACAACAGTTTCCACCATTTAACAACTTTATTGTAGCCACTGGAGCCATTCAAGCTCTAAACCAAGATAACACCAGGTCTAAATTTGGGTCTATCCCAGGATTACACCATTTTGTCCTTGTCCTTACTGTTCTGAGTGTGTATTGACGAGGTACTCAAGCCTAACCCAGCGCTAAACCATGACTAAAGCATGCCTAAACCAGCACTAAACAATGTCTAATCCAGGTCTAATCTCGGTCTATCCAGGGTCAGACTAAACCATCTCGTCCTTGTCCTCACTGGTCTGAGTGTGGATATAGGAGGTACCGTACTCTGCCGCCGGTGTCAGGGGCCCTGGATGGCGGTGTAATTTGTTGCTAATCAACTGTCACCGCGCGGCACTGATGAGGTGATCATGGGGGGGGCGCCCCTGCTAATGGCCTTAAAAGTCACAGAGTCAATGTCAATGGGATCACTCGGCTTCAATCATGGAGAGGGGGGGTCCACCCCGACATTACCAGTCATTTTGAGGCCGAGCATCTGGGCCCTAGTAAATAAGCATCAGTGGGTGGGACCGGGGCGACAGGTCATTAGCTTTTGGAAAAATAAATATCCCGTCGCTTCTGAAGGCTGCAAGTCATTTAGCACCACGGAGAGAGAGAAAGTGAGGAGGGGGGATTTCACCCTAGATTAAGTATGATGAGGCCGTAACAGGGAGACCACAGAGGCCACGGTGAGGGAGGAGGGAAATGTATAGTTCATAGAGAAATGTGATGGTGTTGTAAATAAAGACAGGAAGAGGCAGAGGGAGCTTCAGACTGGAGTGAGATGGATTGGACGGTTTGAGAGGTTGAATAGACTACACTGGAGAGTTCCCTAGATACACCTTGTGTGGTCAGAACAAATGTAACCAGCCCATATCAGGAAAGATTTTTCATTACCTTGATATAGTCTGTATATGCTTCACAGTTTTTTTGGGATACATTTAGGTTAACATTTTACGTTTTGTAAAATCAAACAACAAATATTTATCTAATACTATTCTTCTCTATGTGCGTTGGTTGACAGTGCAGGAGCACTTTGTGGTTGCCCCAATCAAATTTCAGCTCTTGGACAGGACTATAAACTATCAACATTATTAATTACTCAAAACACAACTTTTGGTATGTGTTTGAGGTAGAAACAACAAACTCTGCCTCATCTTTTCACATTTCAACATTAACACTAGGAAACATCTTTAGTAAAGGGTGCAGCCACAGGAAAGAAATCTTGACTGAATCACCACTCCTAATACATCACTAAGTGTGTCAAGACCGCACTATCAGAGACCAAGACCAGTCCAAGACTGTGATAGGACGGCACGCTTACACTACATTATGCTTATAGTAAGCTGTAGTCAAGAGGCTACTAGTCCCTATATGGACTCAATGCTCTTCCATCCCAGGCCGTAAATTATTCCTTGTGTTTAGGTTGGATCTACCCCTCCTCTCTCTTCAAGATCACAATGTTGAACTAAGTGTACTGAGTGAATGCAGATGAGCATGTTAGTGTTAACAATAGGCCGATTTAGGAACCAATAGGAGAAGACTCGAAGTTTGATAAAACCATTCCTGACTTTAGATCGAGAGGTCACTCTGTTTGGCTGGGCTGAGTGTGGCTCCATGATCATGACAAACTTTACATGTGTAATCTATCTCTGAACTTGTAATAAATGCACTTTGACGTGAACTGGCCGAATCCTGGTGGTCTTTACCATTCAGTCTTCACCATCTGAACTTGGGCAAGTAAGAGTTACATCTCAGAGCAGAATCTTACAACTGTAATAAGCAGTGTAGTCACGTGAGGTCACGTTCATGGTCTCAACGTTGTTACTGATAGTTCGTTTTCCAGGGTTTTTCCTCTGATGTGAATCAGCACGTAACAGCTAAGCACTCAGCGTATGAGTTGTTTTCACCTCCTACCACTGATATTCAGAGCACTCAGTTAATGACCGAAAAGTCACTGTATGTTGTTTGTTTGTAACATGCCTTTATTATAAGTTCAGTCTCCGTGTGGGTGTGCTTAGTTAGCCAAGCTAACACATTAGCTTTGGTCTGTGTTGTGTATGATTGTGAGCTGTAACATTGAAGTTAATGTTTAATAATGTTTGTTTCAGACTATCTACATGTGCATTTTATGTTAACGAATATCAGATGGATTAAAGCCAGTGAAGACATATTGGACTCCTGTCTCTTAACTCCCTGTGTTCTGATCGACACACCATCTTGTCAACCGTTATCCCCCTTAGACGAATTAGGCCCAGCTATCGCCTCAGTAACGAAGACCATAGTAGTCTGAGGCCAAGATCTGTCCGAGACCAGCTAGAACCGAGACAAAGTCAAGTCCAAGACACATCGACACCAGTTCAAGGCCAAACAGGTTAAATACTTAACTAATCTTTTATGATGAAAATATGCTTCAAACAATATAAAACAAAATGACTGTCAATTGATGTCTGAGACCAAGACCAAGAACAAGAGTGAAACTGTCCAAGTCCAAGGCAAGACACCATTCCTAACAACTATCAAAAAGTGCATTTTCATAAACTAAATAGAACATACTCCTTATAGAAACACTCCTAATTAAATTAAAGTTTATCTTCAAGCATACTGAAAAAGATGAGTTTTGCAAACTGCCTATTCACATTAAAATGAAAAGAAAAGAAGGGAACCAACCAGCAGTTTCGTAATAATAAAACTATGTGTTGAAACAAGTGTCCTTTACTACTGTTAAATTGTTTAATGTGGTGATTTGTTAACATGTGTTTTTCCCAGTGTCCCAGTCTCACCTTTTTACAGAAACATGAGCACGTATGAATGTTTCATTTTGAAGTGTTGTATTAATTATTCAGTTTAGCAGCTCTTTGCTAATGGACCACATTAATTATGATGATGGAGCTGACTGGATTTGAATGGGGAATATGATAATGTTTATACTGTATCCACTGTTATGAAATAATAATCCACTTATTAAAGAAAAGACAATCTGAAGACACTGCGGTCAGATATATTTTACATTAGTCAAGTTAGAAAGAACACTAGGGACTGTTGAAAGAAATACTTGGAGACAAATAAATGACTAAACCTGTGCGTTTTGCCAATTTCTGTGGGATCTTACAAGTGCATCTAGCCAGATGGTTCCGGAGATCCAGAAAGGTCCGAACAGCAGATCCAAGGCTGTTCTGTAGGTTTCCTTTGATTCTGAAGAAGTCTTTTAAAGCGAAAGTCACAGCTTCAGTCTATACCCCAAAAATTGTGTTGCTGTTTGACCAAGGCAGTTCTTCACAACAACTTTAAAATAAGGAAAACTTATGCATCAGGTCATAAATGTTGATATATTGTAGGTTTTAGTCCAAAACAAATCTTTCGATGAGCGTGTGAGAGAGAGAAGTAAAACTTCATCTCTTTGTCCAAAACCTCTTTCTTCCATGAGGTCTATCTATCAGAGCAACATCTCAAAACAGACTGGTCTCTGGTTGAAACTGACTATTCCTTAGCAACCCCTAAGGCTTTGTTCAGAGATAACTTGCATAAATTAACAAGATGAAACCAAATTTATGACCCAAAATCCTTCATCTTTCTTTTGTGGCATAGTGTTACCTGAATACACATAGTTAAACACATTTCACACACAAAAATGTACACACAAACATATTATGTACACATGTCATGTACAGTTATTTTGTAGAAAACATTATCAAGCTGATACACAGAGTCACAAAGTCTACCAGGGCATGCGGCCCCAGGCTAGGGCCATAAAAGTAACCCGAGATGAATGGTCCAACACACTGACAACTCCATTAACACAGCATTGTCGTATGTACCCATTGGGGTCCGAGT
The DNA here is from genome assembly GCA_036025475.1 of Philypnodon macrostomus. NCBI lineage: Eukaryota > Metazoa > Chordata > Actinopteri > Gobiiformes > Eleotridae > Philypnodon > Philypnodon macrostomus. Next base: position 1,563 of record JAVQKC010029026.1, on the reverse strand, counting down.
CTAAAGAACTAATTCATTTGCTAATCAGTTTCTTCAAGTCTTGGTTTGTTTGGAGACTTTGATCTCAATGATTGTCTTGGGCTGGCTGGCCACATACAACCACATTGGAATTTTGTCGACCACAGACACCCACTCGAGATTGCGCATGACGCGCCCAGACCACCCACTACGCTTTATAGGAGTTTGCCGCTGCCACTCACCAATCATCACAGGTGAGCGCACACCGACATGCCACACAGTTATTTCCTATTCTCCATTGGATGTCAAACTGTGGTTCGAGTAATAATGGTGGTATACACGAGAACAAATCCTTATTTAGTGCTGTGATTTAGTTCTGGTGTAGGCTTGGTTTATTATTATTTTACAAATTGTTGTACTATTCATTCACTCTACAGTCACACCTGATGGTGGTAAGCTACTATGTAGCCACAGCTGCCCTGGGGCACACTGACGGAAGGGTGGCTGCCAGTTTGCGCCTACGGCCCCTCCGACCACCACCAAACACCAATCACACGACATTCATTCATAGGAAATGTGGGTTAAGTGTCTTGCCCAGGGACACAACGACTGTATGCACTCGGACTTGAACCACCAACCCTCTGGGTGAAGGGCGCCACTGCGTTTAGAACTGGTTTACTGATTAGTCATGGTTTAAGTTTATCTCTAGTTTGGGCCTGATTTAGTCCTAAATTCCACCTCATTAGGACCTAATTTAGTCTTGGTTAGTCCTAGGTGGTACTTGAGGTAGTGTGAAAAATTTGAGAACAACTTTACTCTATTTACAGTGTAAATTCATGCATTTTGGGAGTAGTCCATTGCTTCTGTCCTATCTGTCCTGTCCGTGCCTGGATCCCAAACGTCAGCAAACTGTTGGAGACGCATCATTAGCTTCAATATGCCCCAAAGTCACCCCCTCTTAACCCTTTACACCACACCCTGCCCCCTTTAGATGGCTCACAGAGAAAGAGAGAGTGCACTAAAGTGGCCAATCAGTGATAGGTAAGCCTGCTGCATGTTCAATTGCAACCCCCATTTCCCGGTTAAAGCATCCAGTCAGAATACGTCTTTTATGTGCTGTACCATCTGAGTAGGTGCATATTCTGAATTTAAGCATAACATGTGACCATCCATTTAGGAGTGTGGGATATTGCGATACAAGATTGTGGTGATACAAGTTATGACAATCTGCTAATCTGGGAAGATGGTTGAATCGTGCTATAGTGCATTAATATATGCTCTGCTCTTCACAATCATTTTTACTGTAGCAAGGCCAGTGTTTATATTAATAATGAATAGAAATTATTATGATGAACATTAGATTGGTCACCGGTTCACCACTGTCCCTTCACCTGTCGCTGGTACACCACTGTCCCTTTGTAATGGGGGGAGGTAAAAGGGTTTATGATGGTTATGGTAAGGGCCTAAAAATTTAGAGGTATGACAAAAGTGTGCCGAAAAGGAATTGAAAGTTATTGCTAATTAAAATGGGTGAGAGCGGTTGGTGTTACCAAAGGAAATAAGCAAAACCAGTTAAAAGGTTCAAATACAATTTAATAAACTACG